>CAVNZG010001075.1:0-43349 GCA_963693315.1 Diogma glabrata
AACGAGAATAACAATTTTATTGATTAAAGTTAAAGCTATACAATATACATATAATATATAATTATTATTAAATTAATCTTTTGTTATTAGTTTCATGGAATTTGAAATTATATTTATTTAAACGTATAAATTTATTGATTATCAATAAAATATAATTTATATTTTGTTGTATAGGTTTCTGTTTATGATACATTTTAAATGAATACAAGTCTAATGAAGATTGGAAAATTGAAATGAAGAAGAATAAAAATGACTCCTTCTTTTTAAACGAGATTTGAATATTAATAATGATAAGTCTTAGTTGTGTGTGGGATTAATAATCGATTACGTAAAAGCGGACAATGCTTTAATTTTACGAACAACATAAATTAATTTTCGACCATGGAACACATCAACATGAGCCAGTGTGCGGTATACTAAGTACCTGGTCTGGCTTTGCAGCTTAAATAATACATGGGATCTAATAATTGTTATTACCTTGAAGTAAAATCTACAGTTCCAAGCAATATGTATAAAATAAAATCTCGTTTCCTTTTCATATTTTTTTACACTTCCGCTTTAGATCTGAAAATTCGGTATGTTACTGGTATTAACAGAAAGCAAAACCTAAATTCAGGATCTTTTATTTTTGCTCTGAAATGGAGTTAAGCGGTTTTGAATTTTGTCAAGTTTTTACGGGTTTTCGGTATTACGTCGGTGTTTTGCTAATAACTCCCATAAATTTTTTTGAATCGTTATAAATTTTTACAAGTATAGTGTAAAAATAGTTATTTCATTGAAAAATGGTAATTAGAAATTTATAATTTATTTCATTTCTGCTGTGTTCGCTGGAATTCTTTTAGTCAAAAGCTCATACCTCATAATAGCACTTTTTGTTTTAATTTTTTACAAGTCTTACAGATACCACATGCAGCTATTGAATTCTGAAGGGAAAATATAAGGATCCATATATAGATTTTAATTTTTGCATATTCAAAATAATCAAACATGATAGAATTTCAAAAATTCGTAAAAATCAATCAATTTATGAATCGTTTAATATTTTCTTCAGAATTTAAAAGTTGCACTTATTATCTGTAAAACTTATGAAAAAAAATTAAATGAGCTCTTCAGTATAAAAGTTCCACCACGCCACAATCCAATAAATTATATATTTTCGACAACCAATTTTCGATAAAATGCCTATAACTACTACACTCACTTGAAAAAGAATATAATTTGTGAGACATATTAGCAAACACCGACATCATACTGAATAACTATAAAATATGGCCAACATTTTATGACTCAAAACCTCACTACTTGAGAACCAAAAAAAGCCTTAATTTAGATTTTTGCTTTCGTCAATATCAAACATTCCAAATTTTAGCTATTTTGTAATGATCGGCCCTATTTTGATTTCTGCTCTAAATTAAGAATCAAAACCATCTAAAAAACAACTCCATGCAAAAATTTATTATCCTTTTTCAGTTTTTACTTTATATCAAAATAAAAAAATAAAAAACAAAAACATCCAAAAAAACTCCGTAAATATTTTTATTACTTTATTTTTTTTACCTACCTCAATAACAGAAATTGTTTCATACAAGTATAATATCAAAGAGATAATATGCAACGTTCATCAAAGTATCCAATGGTATCCAATGGTATCCAAATGAAAAATTATAGCATTTGAATTTCGTGTTGGCAAGTGTATTGATTTTTTGTGATATGAATAAAAATGGCGCAATAAGAGATATGTTTTTCCTTTTTTCTCATTTAATTAGATCTGTAATTTGAGATCGTGTGATGGAAATTTTGAATAACTATTGGACAAGAAGGTCATCAATGTATATTTGAATAAAACACTAAGATAGAAAATTCTAGCGAATAAAACAACAGTTATTAGATACAATGTAAAAGAGATTGTCAATTTATGTTTTGTGTTTGAATTGAAATTATTTAACTATCTAAAAGTTTAACTTTATGTGTAGCACTAATTACATTAGGCAGAATAACTTTAATAGTTATTTAATAAAACATCAAAGGTTGTTAAAAAAGTTGCAGATTATAGAATGCTTTTAAACAAAAACACCACCAAGAAACTGATTTTTAATGGTATACCCAAGACCGATATTTTATTAAAATCTGGTCTATACGAAATGCAGTGTAATGACTGCAATTTCAAATACATAGACCAAATTGCAAAACAAAATTCTTGCCTCTTTGAAATTCGATAAACTAATTTAGCCATAGCTGACCATATTATCGACACTAATGATAATATATCTATGAATAATCTATCAGTCTTACGTGTTCAAGCAACAGGCAAAAGGCTAGACATTTTGGAATCGTATAAAATTAGGAACGCCTTGTTTTTTAAACGGAATATTTGAATGAACAAAATGAAATTCTGTTTTCTCCCTTAATCGATCGGTCTTTGTTCCATTAATTATTACACAATTAATGTTTTGTTCTGACAATTAAAATATTTTGTTAAATTCAAAATTTTTTATCGTGGTGGTAAGTTGCATGTTTTTATTTAATGTTTTATTCCCAATCCCCTCGTTAGTTGTTGCTTTCGACTAAGGTCTCGAGCCACACATTCTCACTTTTAATATTTATAACTTAAGTCTATTGGTACATAAATATTATGAAACATGGCGGATTATTTAATATAATACCAGATCGATCTTTTTTGTGAGTAAATTTTCAGTTGTAATTTCCCAAGGGAAATAATTCGAAATAATTTTTTGCCAAAAATTTCGAAAGCAAGTATATTGATAAAAGCACGGGGCCGTAGGCCGAGGGCTTTTATCAACAACACCACTTGCTTGAGGAATTTTTCAAAAAAATATGAGCATTTATCACCGAACGAGGGGAATTCGTTTAGAAAATTTTTTGCCATTTTTCATTTCTTTATAAATTTCTTATGAATTATACCTAGCCTACTATGATATCAGTTAATTATTTCAAAATAAGACTGATGATTTTTTATATCCCAGTAGGCCAGACGCATAACTATTTGTTATTAGTATAATTCAAATGTTATTGGTGAAATTGAATGATGTGATGTCACTGCATTTTAGAGAATTTCATTGGTTTAAATTAAAATAAAACTAAGGCAAAAAAAATTTCAGTAGTAATTTCCCAAGGGCGGTGATAATTCGAAATTATTTTTTGCCAAAAATTTCGAAGGCAAGTATATTGATACAAGCACGAGGCCGTAGGCTGAGGGCTATTATCAGTACCACTTGCTTGAGGAGTTTTCCAAAATATTATGAGAATTTATTAATGAACGAGGGGAGTTCCTTTAAAAAATTTTTTGCCATTTTTCATTTCTTTGTATATTTTTTTAACTATTAACTTGAGAAAGTCATTATTTACTCAATTGGCCCAATGAGAATTAACTTTTCTCACCCTAGGTCAATAATTATAATAAAAAATTACAAAAAATTAATGACAAATTTTCTTTTATTTTTAATTGAAACGAAGAAAAAAACATAAACAAATAATAATTGCATTTTTTTTGGGTCGTTTTATTTGTATGAAATTAAACTTCCAGGCTACTGATATATTTAAGATATTTAAAAAATAAAATGGAAAATGGCTAATATCAAAATCTAATCAAATCAAATATGATAATTAGTGGTAGTAGTTAAAAAAATTCTATGTATACCTCGGTTGAGCAGGCTAATATAGACCACGAACCTTATATCCTCAAAATTTCTCGGACAATAATAGCTTACTTCTCAACCTTGTTATATAATGTACTTTTTTATTCATAAAAAAGTACCTTACTACTGCCTCCTACGATATCAGTTAATTATTTCATTATTATTTGATAATTAACTGATATTGCAGTAGGCCAGAAGTATAATTATTTGTTATTAGTATAATTCAAATGTGATTGGTCAAATTGAATGACGTCATTACATTTTAGAGAATTTTATCGGGTTACTATAAATAACACTAAGGTAAAAAATTTTCTTTTAAAATTTTTGATAGTTTCGGCTAGCGTATTATTTTGATCACTTATTAAAGCCTAAAACCTAAAAATAGAAGCAAAATAACTAAAAAATTATATGAAAAGAGTCGAAAAAACGGTGTAAGCACATCTGTTATATTCAATTTCTTTTTTCTCCATTTTGATTTGTTTTTCAATGTTTATATTTACTACCACAATCTTTTTTTAAATTATAAATTAAAAACAATTCTAATTAAAAATGCCAAAAAATATTAAATGTTTTCTTCATAGTCGTGATAATTTTTATTAAATGAATGATTATAATTACGGGAATAATTATATTTAATTGAAATATTTCCTTCCAGTGATTATTTAAGTCAAATGTTTTATAAAGGACAAGCAATATTTTTTAACAAGAAAAAGTTAAGTTCTGTAATTATTCACAAAGTATATTATGCAAATTTGTTGACAAATTTTTTTTATTGTTGAGAAATTCATTTTTCATTGATAAAAACTATATTTGGTTAAAAAAAAACAAAATGTCATTTTTGTATCTTTTTTCTACACAGCCGCAGCGAGGGAGAAACTATTATTATTTTGTAGTAGGGTTTTTTTCTTATAGATTTAAAAAAATCGTAATAACTATACAATTTTGAATCAAATGAAAAAATTACGCACGTCCACTGGAAGAAATAACAGTTCCTCAGAGAGAAAAACAAACAAAAAAACGATTTGACAGATGTGGATCCACGTTAATTAATATAAGTTATGGTAATTGGTTGACTAAAATGCTTTTTACATTTTTTCAAACTGATTTAGAAACTAAACTAAACTTTCTAGCTGTATAAAAATTATTTTCTTCAACTAGTATTCTTCGTGATCTGATCAAAACATTGAAAAAAGAACAAAAGAATAATATATTCTTTTGAACATTAATTTTCTTAGGGGCTAAACTCAATAAACAATGCAATCTAAGAATTCAAATAACCTTACAAAATATAACTAATAACCTAACATAAGAAAAATAACAATAATAATCCATCCTTAATGATGTTACTTTGTCGAATTATGTATCTATCTATTTTATGTATTTAATTTCAACTTTCGTTCATTTTATCTTTGATGGACTTAACATAAATTATGTAAAAAAAATACAACAAAATGTATGTGTTTTCATCTTAAATTTAGTGATAGGATAGAAATATGGAACACGTTTATATGAATTTATATGTACACCACATCCACAGATGAATAGAATTTAAATACAATAAAAAAAAAATTTATCTTATAAATAATGATAAGATATGTTCGTTGTTTGGTTTATCCGTTTCTGTATTATTACATTCTAAAAGCAAAAGAATTTTTCATTTTCTAATTCTTCTATTGTTTTGGTTAGAATAATTTTTTCTATACAATATTATTTTCAAGATATCTAAAGTTCAGTGGAAAAGAACAATTTATGACAAATTATATGAAATTTGATACGGTAATAAGTAGCAGATAGTTGTGATATAAGGAAATTATTTTTATTTCTGTACTAGGATAACTTTGAAACAGTGTTGCAAAACGTTACTCGAAACGTAACGCAAAAACGAAATAACGAAATGAAATAGCGTTATTAGTAATAATTACTTTCATAACGTTTTAAAAATTAAATTGCGTTACAATAACGTAAAACGTAACGATAACGTTAATATTTTATTTCGTTTTTTTGGTATGCTTTTTGCATAATTGTATGAAAATAAAAGCGCAAAAATCGGTTTTATAAAATCCAACTTATCTGCTCTTTTTCAATTTCTGTGGACGCTTGAACTGAAGGTTTTGGTAATTATAAAATTGTTTGATATTTACAATTAATTCAATGAATTATTTGTGATATTACATCACTCCGATGGAAATAATCCCATCATGAATAATAAGACTGAATCTAACAAAATATGGTGTGCAATTTATGAAAATTTTTTGCTATCCACAAAATTGTCGATCGATCTAGTTTCGAACCGATAAGAACTTTTTATTACACTTTAAAAAAGTATATCATTCTCATCAGGGCTAGCCGACTAGATACACTACCAAAAAAATTTTTCGCTATATAAACCTAAAATAGGTCACTACTCTAGCGAAGTATAAGAAACCAAAAAACTTTCATAAACATATGTTAATTAGATTCAGGTTTAGTCAATTTGTTTCTCTAGTTGATCACTATTGTTGTTATACTCTAACCAAGTTAGAATTGGATAACAAACTTGTATCGGTAAGAAGAAGATGACCATCTTCACTTGTGTCTATCGACACATTATCTACAATTAATTCAATGAATTATTTGTGATATTACATCACTCCGATGGAAATAATCCCATCATGAATAATAAGACTGAATCTAACAAAATATGGTGTGCAATTTATGAAAATTTTTTGCTATCCACAAAATTGTCGATCGATCTAGTTTCGAACCGATAAGAACTTTTTATTACACTTTAAAAAAGTATATCATTCTCATCAGGGCTAGCCGACTAGATACACTACCAAAAGTTCTTATCGGTTCGAAACTAGATCGATCGACAATTTTGTGGATAGCAAAAAATTTTCATAAATTGCACACCATATTTTGTTAGATTCAGTCTTACTATTCATGATGGGATTATTTCCATCGGAGTGATGTAATATCACAAATAATTCATTGAATTAATTGTAGATAATGTGTCGATAGACACAAGTGAAGATGGTCATCTTCTTCTTACCGATACAAGTTTGTTATCCAATTCTAACTTGGTTAGAATATAACAACAATAGTGATCAACTAGAGAAACAAATTGACTAAACCTGAATCTAATTAACATATGTTTATGAAAGTTTTTTGGTTTCTTATACTTCGCTAGAGTAGTGACCTATTTTAGGTTTATATAGCGAAAAATTTTTTTGGTAGTGTATCTAGTCGGCTAGCCCTGATGAGAATGATATACTTTTTTAAAGTGTAATAAAAAGTTCTTATCGGTTCGAAACTAGATCGATCGACAATTTTGTGGATAGCAAAAAATTTTCATAAATTGCACACCATATTTTGTTAGATTCAGTCTTATTATTCATGATGGGATTATTTCCATCGGAGTGATGTAATATCACAAATAATTCATTGAATAATTGTAGATAATGTGTCGATAGACACAAGTGAAGATGGTCATCTTCTTCTTACCGATACAAGTTTGTTATCCAATTCTAACTTGGTTAGAGTATAACAACAATAGTGATCAACTAGAGAAACAAATTGACTAAACCTGAATCTAATTAACATATGTTTATGAAAGTTTTTTGGTTTCTTATACTTCGCTAGAGTAGTGACCTATTTTAGGTTTATATAGCGAAAAATTTTTTTGGTAGTGTATCTAGTCGGCTAGCCCTGATGAGAATGATATACTTTTTTAAAGTGTAATAAAAAGTTCTTATCGGTTCGAAACTAGATCGATCGACAATTTTGTGGATAGCAAAAAATTTTCATAAATTGCACACCATATTTTGTTAGATTCAGTCTTATTATTTATGTTTGATATTTGTTACAAAATAATGAACATTTTGTAAAGTTTTAAGTATATTTCAAGTAATTTCAAGACTGCACTAGCCGTTTCTGCATCACAGGTGTTTTGCATAATTTTAAGAAGGAATAGTTTTATGCTGGATGCAAATTTTTGTAATGTATTTAATTATTTAACGTTATTTTACTACGATTTACTAATTTTTTCATGCGAAATTTGAAAAATATTAAATATATAAATATTTTTCTAATTTTGTTTGCAAAAAGTAACTGTTCGTTATAGATTTTCGATTTTTGTACATTTATATAAGTTAGATTTAAACATAACATTTAATTTTAAAATAACGTATTTATAACGTTATAACATAACGAAAAATAATATTTTTCTGTTTCATAACGAAATAACGTACCGAAAAAATAAATATAATGTTATAAAAACGAAACGCATAACGTTACGAATTTTTTTTTCGTTTTGCAACACTGCTTTGAAATATTGTTGATGCTTATATAGATAGATAATAAAAACGTATAATTGATTTAATTTCAATATGATAATGGAATATGAAGGTAAAACATGTTTCGTTAACAAAATAAAAAATTAAATGTCTTGTTAAAAATTGAATAAATTTTCTTAATTAATTTTTGAGCTACCTAAAAAAATTTTTTATTTCTTTATCAAACTTTTTTTATTGATTATAATCTTTGGTTAATGTTCTATAAATAAAACTTCAGTGGGAAGAAACAGTTTATATGACATAAAGTCATTAAATATAAAAATTGAGGTTTTTGGGATAACAGCTCGTAAACCCAAGGGTTCCGGGTTTGATTAGTAAATTGTTCAGAATGTGTGTTTACAGATTGGGTAGTAAATTAATCATTCTGGATGTATAATAAAAGAAAATGGTCTCATGGTATCTGGGAATATCCATAGCTTTTGGGTTAAGTAAGTGGGATTCAATTCTAAACATGTTGACTTGACACATAAAAAATAAGAACCATCGTATTTGCAGCTTTAAATTCGTTTCTTCAATTTGCTTGTATTGATTTTGGATCTGGTCTGAGTTTGACATGGTCTATTTTTTGACGTAGATTTCATATGATGCAATCCCTAAAGATTTAAACACATTAATCAATCACACAAGTATAGAGTAAATGTCCATGTCTACGATTATTTCCGTATTAAGTAAAAAAATAAATTTCATAATAGAATCTCATCATGCAATACATGAATATAATATGAAAACCCTTTAATTCTTCAACTCATATATTATTTGAAATATCAATTAGTTCGTTGGTGACAATATTAATTTTATAACTACATTTAAATTACATTTTAATAGTAATGTGTTACATAATGGACAACTCAAATTACGTTTACATTAAATATTTATTAATTTTTCAGAAATTTAATTTCCGTTTTAAATATTTTATAGTTTTATAGCTTTTATAGTTTTCATATAATATTTAAACAACTACAAATAATAATGTTCAATTGGAAATTGGAAAATGATAAATTAAAACAAACAAACAAAAAAAAGTTCAAAAAGTTTTCAATTTAAGGTATGATGATAGACAGAAGAGACTTATTTATGGTTTTAATATTTATTGCAAAACTATAAATTTTAGTTTGTGTTGTGTGTTTTGTTCTGTTTTTCAGTTTTTAATTAAATTGATATTAATATTAGAATGGAATTGGTGAATGAAAATTTTATGATAGAAAAAGTTTTGTTTTAGTATTTGTTAGGACTTTATTGATTTAGAAACGAATTTGCAGTTGAGTTACTTTAAATATTGTTTGAACATACTTTAGTAACCCGACTTGAATTCAAAATGAGGTTTAATTACAACGTCAATTTAATGTTTTCCAAACCCTTGCAGAAATTGGTCTGTCTATTTTTATCGGCGTGTGCAAGGTTCAGTTTAACTCACCTAAGGTTCGGTTAAACTCACCTAAAAAGAAACAGAGAAAAGAAATTTAGTAAAAACAATAAATAATTCAAATTATAAGATGATAAACATAGTTTCTTTTTTATTATTTGAAGGAAAAAATGGTTGCCCTTAATTAAGTCTCTAAGTTTACTTGATTTGGTTATTCAAATTATTATTCCGTCTCAAAGGAAAGTATAATACAACTGTAGCAATACACCTAAATTTTTATAAACATTTAAATATGACGCAGCCTGACGCAATAATTTCAATTTCCTTTCTATTTTATTTGTTTATTTAAATTTTAATTAAGTTATTTAAAAAAACCCAGATCAATAAAAAGTAATAAAGTAAATCAACAATAAAAACTAAACCACATCAACAGCGTCAATTATAAAAACTAAAATAAAAATGTCCGAACAAGGATATTGTTTCAATTTATCCTTATTTTATTCAATTTTGTCATTTTCATGTTTTCTTCGTTATTCTTTTCTGTTTGTTATTCTTCTTTTTATCTTCAAAGTGACACAATTTTCTTTTAAAATTTATTGCTTTCAATTATCTAAGACGAAAAAGGAATAAATTCAGTTTGACCTGAAAAAAGGAAATAAAATTTGGTTGTGTTGAAGACGGTGGATGAGGTAAGTGATTTTAATTTGAATGACAAAAATACAATATTTATTGGAATGACTGTGACTGATTATCCCTCATTGGATAAGGTGTAAATTAGAGAGGTCGTCAAAAGTTAAAAATTAAATTTTTTTGATGAAAAAAATTTGATGAATTTTTTTCAAATAAAAAGAGCACGTGTCGCAAAATCATCAGACTTGATTTTTTGATAAAATCGTGGATTTTTTTTAAATATCTCATGAAATAATCTGATTTAAAAAGAAAATCATACAAGTATTTTTGTAGGATATTTAATTCTCTACAAAATAGGTCCTCTTAATGGCCTGCACTTTTACCAACCTCTTTTTTGTATACATAAATGATTTATTTATCTTTACAGTACATCCTACATAGTTTTTCTGATAACAGCATGTTATATGCCTCTCATGTAATGCCTAAATTTCGATCTTTAACGGCATTACATGAAAACTTTAACGGCATTACATGAAATGGAACAATTATTTGTTTAGTCTTACGAAAACTACAATTTAAAAATTAGAATCCTTAAGCCAATGTTAAAACTTTTAATAAAAATCTGTCTATGAGTCCTTTATAAGTCCATTATTCGCCCATTTATGGAATAGTGTTGACATTTACATAAAAAAAGATACTTAAAATCAAGAATAATATGTCTTTGTAGAGAAAATGTGGATTGAGTTGACTCATAATGCCGAACTAACTGGTCATCTTATTCCCACAAGTATAGAAAAAATGTCAAGCCATTTGTATTAATAAGTTGAAACAACAATAAGTAAGTTCAAGGAACAATTGTAGTACTTTAAGAATTACTGATCTAATTGAATATAACACTCTACTTATCCACTATAACTCTTTAATTTCTTCGTGTTTATATCCAATTGATTGGTCAGGTAAATAAATTTCACTACACGTCCGCAAGGAAAAAAAATTCAAAAGCAAATAATATAAAATAACAAGAAAGGTCCTTTTTATATTTAAGGAAAGGAAAAATATCGATAAATTTTCTTACATTTTTATACGACATCTGTTATTTCGTTTCTTTAGATTATTTCTCTGTATTTTATTCAAATCAACATTATTATTTTCTATTTGCTGTCCGGCATTATTTTGGTTTGTATTTTTTGTTTTTTTTTAATCATTATTCGTATTATTTTGCTCCCTTCAAATAAAGTAATAATATTAAAAGAAAAATTTTATTATTTGTAATAATAATAATGAGACCGACATTTCGGTTGATTTCTTAAATTAGGTTACTTTCATATGTTAAGTTATTTTTATTTATAATTGTTTTGGAAAATCAAAGAATGAAATTACTTTGTATTTATAATTACTTGATATGAAACAAAATATTTTTTTTAAATTTAACCTTTATTGTTTATTACATAAAGTCTTTCCTGTTTTATATAACAGTTATCCCACCCACCTATATACACCAGATCCGCCCAAATAATTTTTACTATTGTTATAAAAGAAGATGATAACAATAAAACTTATATTTTTTTATGTTATTGTTCAAAATGAGAATAACCCACTTTAAAGACGAACAACAAGAAACTATAATTTTATATAAAAAAAGAAGTAAAAGACAGTAAGACGCATTAAATTTATAAAAAAAACGAACATACCTTAACCTTAAGGGCAATTTTCTTTTTATGAAAAAAAAAAAAAAATAAATACAAAGTAGTGGTTTATCGTACGAGGAACTTTAACTATTGAATTCAAAACGATAACTTTTACACCTTTAATTAAATTTTTATACTATCGTTGTGTTGTTGTTTATGATTATTTAAAGTGAAAATGGTTTAATGAACTATTTTAGTTTTAAGTTTTAATGGAACATAAAAAATATAATAAAAATATTCAAATCGGAAGTATTTATTATAATTACGTTGAGGTGATTCAAGGTGGTCGCTTTAATTGTAAAGTTTTATAAATTGTAAGACAATGGGGTATTGTATTTTGTTTGAATTGTAATTAGCTGAGGTGTTGAAATTTTAGGAAAACTTTTAGCAAAATGATTTATTATTACGGGTAATAATTAGAATTAAGTTTTACAACGGAAATAATTTTAAAACTATAATATAACGGTTTTTTGTAAACGATTTGCATAATATTTAATCATCTACTTACTATTTTTCTTGTATTCATCTACTAAATTAAGAGCATAACTAGACCTGTTTGCACTCACATTTTGCGTAATTTTTTCTATACAAAATAAGCTTTAGTATAAATTTATCAGTTTGTTTGATTTACTGGATCAAAACAATACATAAGTTTAATTAGGCTAGGGTTTGAGCTAGTCGATGTTGTAAGAGACAAAAATTATTTAGGAACCGATAGAATTCATGAAACTGAATTGTGTTTTTGAAAAGTATCTCAATTATTTTTTTTATCAGTTGTTCCACCAGTTCTGGTATTTTGACATTTAAATTTTAATTGATATTAAATAATGTGTCATAGGCAATATCTATTTATTAAATGCAACGAACTTTTAAATACTTTCAAAAGGAGTATTGCTTAAATTTGTTAATATAAACCCATAAACCCATGCATAATATTTCCTAAAATATAACTATCGACAACCAACTTTAAGTTATTATCACAATAAACGAGATCCCTAAACAGCAATATTCCAATTTTAACAAATATGTTAAAAAACAATGATTCAAACCCCATAATACAAAAACAAAATTTTACAGTCAAATAATTACATAATTAAAAATTGAATAAACATACATAAAACCATAAAAATGAAATATACTTGAAAATAACATAAAAAAATAATTATTATATTAATAATCCAAAAACATAAAATTGTAATAAAAACTAAAAAAAAATTATTTTCAATTTGTAGTTTAGGAATAATAAAATCTAAAACTAAAATTTATTGTATTATAATTATAGTTGATATTATAGGAAATGTTTTCAATGCATATTTGTGTGTAGACGTAAAAACTATAATAATTATGATATATTACTTCGGTCTGAAAGACCTAAGTATTACATTCATGAGCTCAAAGTGAAATTCTTACCCCCACTTTTTTTGGCATTTCTCGACGTTTTAGGACATACTGATTCTAAAAAAGCAAAAAAAAAAAAAATGTGTGTCTGTCTGTCGGCCGTCCGTCCGGCCGTCACAACCGACGAAATCTAGAAAACCGCTGGACGGATTTCAAAATTTTTTTTTTCTAAAAATAGGTTTACTCAATGGGAAGAGCCGAAAGGACGATGTGTTCGATAACTGTACCGGAAGTGTGTCAAAAAAATCGTCAAGTGTGTCAAAACATGGAAATTTGCATATTTTTTGCTTAAAAATCGATCATTTTAAGTGATTACGAGTAGAAACATTAAATTTGGAGAAATCTTGATGGTCGGGATTGGTATGTGAGACCAAAATCTAGATTACTGCATTATAAGTTTGTCAAAAAAATGTTGTCAAGTGTGTCAAAAAAAGATTTTTATTTATTTTTTTACCCAATTTTTTGGAAAAAATTAAATTAAAATTTTGTTTGAAATGAAATTTTATTATTATTATTGAGAACTATGGTATTATAAGTTTGTCAAAAAAATGTTGTCAAGTGTGTCAAAAGAAAGATTTTTATTTATTTTTTTACCCAAGTTTTTGGAAAAAAATTAATTTAATAATTTGTATAACATGAAAATATATTATTATTATAGAGAATTATGGCATTATAAGTTTGTCAAAAAAATAATGTCAAGCGTGTCAAAAAATGATTTCATTGATTATTTTAGCCAATTTTTTGGGGAAAAAAATTTAGCTGTTTTTATGACGTAAATGTAGTTGAAAATGAATTTGGACATGGAAATTTTTTAATATGTTATAGTTTTTAAATTTTTTTTGGAATTTTGAAAAAAGGTTGTATTTTTGATTTTGTAATAATTTTTGCAATATTTTTAGAATTTTGGAAAAAGTTTTAATTTTTGATTTTGTAAGAATTTTTGGAATATTTTTGGAATTTTCAAAAAAAGTTTCAATTTTTGATTTTGTAATAATTTTTGGAATATTTTTAGAATTTTGAAAAATTTTAAATTTTTGATTTTATTTTAATTTTTATAATTTTGGAAAAAGTTTCAAGTTTTGATATTGTTATAATTTTTGTAATATTTTTAGAGTTTTGGAAAAAGTTTGAATTTTTGAATTTTTAAGAATTTTTGGAATATTATTAGAATTTAGAAAAAGTTTAAATATTTGATTTTATTCTAATTTTTGGAATATTTTTGGAATTTTGAAAAAAGTTTCAATTTTTGATTTTGTATAATTTTTGCAATATTTTCAGAATTTTTGAAAAAAGTTTAATCTTTGATTTTGTAATAATTTTTGGAATATTTTTAGAATTTTGAAAAAAGTTTGATTTTATTTAATTTTTACAGTATTTTTGGAATTTTGAAAGAAATATGAATTTGTGATTTTGTAATATTTTCTCGAAACGCTAAATGGAGAGGTTTTTGAGTAGTTTGCTGATTGTATCATCTTTTCACTAAATTATGTTAGTTTATGATATTTTATAATTTTCCGGCATCGTATTGATGTTTCGTGTTAGTTTTGTAATAAATTTCTAAACAGAGATTGAAAAAAATACTTGTACTTTAACAAAGAGTTATGTTTGATATACATCGCTGCCCAAAACTAAAAATCATGTCCTCATAAAAGTTTTTTGCCGAAAACTATATCAAAAACCTTAACCCAGACCGAAGTCTTGATATCTCAGAGCTGTGAGATTTCAGCCCCTCCATATTTTTTCTTTTAATTCAAAGCTCATTAAATATTTTGAGATCATACCGTGTGGCCGAAATTTTAATAATAAAAGAAATTGATTAATTTAGGTTTAATGTATTTTTTTTAATTTAATGAGTCCTTTAATTTTCGATTTTTGTTTCATATAGGGATATAACGGGATTAGATGAAGGGCTAGGAATTATAAGTTTCATTTCCAACTGATGCCAGTTTGTTATCCGATTTGCAGTTATCATATTCTAGTTTTCAGGACACTCTAGTTCAGTGTTTCCCAACCGGTTGTCCGCGAATTTATTTATATTTACTATCGGTTACAATTTTATTTTATTCGAGCGCTTTTTTTGCTCCCCAAGTGTGAGTACTATTTCAAAAATTAATTTTCCTTTCTACAACATCATTAACAAATTTCTTTTTCATGCAGGTTTAATCTTTTGTGAAAATATTTTTTTTCACTTGTGTGTGTCGCTAATCGTTATTGCTAAATAACAAAATGTAGTTGCCAAAGTATTTTCATGTTACTTTCTAAAGTTTTTAAATCAAAGCAACCATGAAAAAAATAGAATATGAATTTTGAATTTTATGTTGTCGATTTCTAATTTAATAATTTAAAATAAAAAACGTTTTATAATTTATAATAATAAAGTACGATCAAGATGAAAACGTTTAACGTTAACGTGAATAAATTTTCACTCACGAAAAACAGTCAAATGAACTAATATGTTTTTAATGTCGTTCTTACTCGTTAGAGTAAAATATTTAATACTTAATTTTTCATACCCCTCCTTTCGAGTCGATTTTAACATGTATTTTCTTTCATTCAATATGCAGAAAAAGAAAATTTTTACTTTTTCGTCATCCTATTTATTTATTTTAATAACAATACTTGCATAATTAAACAAATCATTCAGAAAAAAAATCTGTTTTTAATACGAAAGAAAGCATTGAATTTGAAGCAAAAAATAAATGTGTGATAATCATAAAATATTTATTGGTCCGCAGCATAAAATCATTTGAGAAACGGTTATGACGGGTATAACTGACTGGTTTGACTACTAACCAGTCAGTTAAGTAAAATATGTGAAATAGCTGTGTTTTTATCGTCTAAATACAACAAAGTCTTTACCACACTTCCACACTGTTATTAACTGAGAAAAACATCAAATTCAATAAAAAAGAAAAAACCAAAATATGAAGCAAGAGAACGAGAGTAAAATTATTTATAACATATTATCATCAATTTCAACAAAACTTAGGTTATTCGTACTATCAATTGGGTTTTTTTTATGAAAAAGTATAAAGAAAGCACAAATCAAATATGACAAAACAATTTTTTTTAATTTTACCTAAAAATACAACAAAACTTTTACTTACTATGCCAGTCACACATACACACCACACTGAAACCGAAAATTAAAATCAAATTCAAGAAAAAAGAAAAAAAAACAAATTATAAATCAAGAAAATGAGAATAAGAAATAAGAAAATAACAAATAATTGCAATTTATCTCACTCTTTTTTAATATTGATTTTATATTTAATATTTATTTAGCGTGACAAAGACTCGAATAAACAACATTTTCCCCATACAAAATTGCACAACGGACCTAAAAAGTTTTCACTTCAAAAATGGTACAACAATCACCAACAGAAAATACAAAAAATCAAAACAGAAAACAACTACAAAAAATATAAAAAAAAGAATAGCCACCACCCATAAAAAATATTGAGATGTCGTAAAAATCTCCTGAATGCATTCTAAACTTTACTTCGTATTGACGTCACAATGTGCTAAAAGACTGTGCAATAACCTTCAAAAACTACACTTTCGATAAATTTAAATACCATAAATTGTCCGCAGCTTTAAACTGTGTTTAAATCAATCTCTTGTGATGAAGATGTCAACTTATATTGAAAAAGAAATACATGCTCAAATAGTAGTTTTAATTTTCCTTATTTTATTTCACGGGTATGATATTATGGAAAATAATGATGAGAAACCAATATTTTATTATTTTTAATTAATTAATTAAATTAATATCGATATAAATAATTCAAAAAATAATTTTTGAACTTTTCGTGAAAATTATAATTACTAACAATAATTAATTAAAAAACGTTTTCTCCTTTTTTATTTTCACCAACGAAAATTGTATTTAAACATTACAAAAATATCACTAGTTTTTCAATATTTAAAATACAAAATTATTTTGTATGCATTTCAAGAGAAACTATCTCCCATCTTCAACAATGCAAAACAAAGTAAAGTTAAAAGAAAATCGAAAAATGACAAAACTTTTTCAAGGAAAACTTAACGAAAATAAGTAATACAAAATTTAAAAGAAAACTAAACTTAGAAATTATACAATTGAAAATAAATTGGAAGTAATATTTCCCTGATCAAAATTTAAACATTTATCAAGATTTTTAGAAATAAAATAGCTTTCAAATGCATCCAAATTGGAAGCTCTATTAACTTCTTTAATTAATTTAACATTTGCCAAAGAAATTCCCAAATGACATTCTGTCAAGGCATGATGTGCAATGCATGATTTTTCTGGCCGGTTAAATCTAATATGGCTCTTATGTTCTTTGAATCTTGTTTTTACACTTTTTTTTGTTTGGCCAATATAAATTTTAGAGCAATCACTACATTTGTATTCATAGATTCCTGATTTTTCTAATTCATCAATTTTGTCTTTTGTGCTCCCTAAAATATTTTTTAATTTCTTTTGGTTGCCGAGTACTGGGAAGAAATTGTGTTTTTTATAAACAGATTTTAACTTATTTATAATTTTGGGTGCAAAAGTTATTTTAAATCTCTTTGAATAATCAGGCTTTTGTTTATTTTGACGAAATAATGTTGATAAACTATGTTTTTTATTTTTATTAGAATGATGTTCTACAATTTTGTCGATTACGGCAGGTCGATATCCGTTAATTATAGCTAAATTTTTTATGTAATTGTATTCATTCATATAATTTTGTATTGAAAGAGGAAGTTTACATAAACGGTGAACCATAGAATGAAAAGCAGCCATTTTATTTTGTGAAGAACAATATGAGTCACTAGTAATTAATCTATCAGTGTTTGTTGGTTTATGGTAAACAGCAATATCAATTTTTTCATTAACTCTATTTAATTCCAAATCTAAAAATGGAATTTTTTGATTTTCTTCAATTTCATAAGTAAAATTAATGGTACTATATTGCTCATTTAAAATATTAAGTGTGCCAGTAATTTATAATAATAATAACGAAACAGAAAAAAACAGTAGCAATAACTTTAAAAAACTACATTATCGATTAGTTTAAAATTCATGAAAAGAAATTTTTATAATTTTTATGAATTCATAAATAAAAACACAATAACGTCATTGGTATTTAATAAAAATAAAAAAAACAGTAGACCTCTATATTCATATTGCTATTTGAAGCGTTACGACCGGATAGAGGTATTTTATATTTAATATATTTATTTAGCGTGATGATAACTCGAATATATAAATTTTTCCCCATACAAAATCGCACAACGCTCCTAAAGAAGTTTTCATTTCAAAATATGATACGTCTCGACCCCATGAGTAATATCTAACGGTCGACAACCAATATTTAACGATTTGTAATTCAATTAACATAAGAAAATGTTTATTATTACAATATTGTATCAAACACCACAAAACAGATAACTTTTCAGAAATTGTTAAGAAGCCAGTAGTGTTCTCCCTATTCATTAGTAAAAAATTTGTTTGAGTTTTTTATCCATTCCATATCAGCAATCTATTCTTAGATTCTTAATTGAATCCATTAATTGATTTCTTATTACTTATAGTTTTATTCATCAATGAATTTTAATTTTAGTTTTATTCGTTTTCTTGTATTTGTGATTTGAAAACACGCAGAAAGGTCTATGTGGGTCTAGGCCCCACAACAACCTGCGTTCTGAGGTAATGATGGGGACATTGTTTTTTATTTTTACTTACTTAATAAAATACGACATAGGTCTGTCTGAATTAAAAACAAAATTACATGGATGCTCATATCTTTAAGCAAATAAAAGTATGATATCATCAAAGAACACTTCCTAACAAAAATCGATGGTGCTACCGTTAACTGAAAAGAGTTCATCCGCCAGAACCCCTAAGAGACTAGTGCTATTTCACTGCTGTTACCAGGCATATGTAATATCTCAATAGCAGAGACTGCTGTACGCGTGGTTGTCAAACCCATAAATCAACAAAAAATTACAAATCAACCAAAACTATCAATGGAATTCAGAAAATCTTAATAAAACTATAAATTTGTTTGTAATGATGGCGACATCTATGTTTCAATTACATTAACTCATAAACTCATAAAAATTAACCCTTTTTAATTAGAACACACACATTGTAAGCGCAATCCCATATGTTTAGCCTTTTTGTTATAAATTTTAACTGATTTATATTTACTTCTATATTTAGGTTTCGATAATTTCGATTACATATATACTTTTTTGACATATCCCTTCTGACATTGACATAAATGTTTAAAAATTACAACATTCTTTTTGATTTCTTAAAAAGATTTAATTTCATATTTTTATTACTAATGTTAATTTTTTTACTTTATAAGATAAAACATTTTTCTGTGTTTTCAAAGATTTTTTACGACTGGTTTTAGGGTTGAAGATATGTTTTATTTTTTATGTTTGTTTTTAGAATAAATCATTAAATTGTGTAATGTGATTGAGATGAATAATGTATGTAAGGCGAGATAATGACAAATGTTTTGATTTTTAAAAAGGATCGTAAAAGTAATAATGTGTGGTGTTCTGTAAGGTAATAAAAAATGTAATTGTGATGAATAGATAAGTTATTTGTTTTTAACAATAAGATTGAGATCTGAGTTTGTATACAATAAAATTATGTGTTCTGTCTAACGTGGTAGAATAATTCATTGTTGATAAAACCAACCTTATTGTAATTTGTTGTACAAAGAAATGGGAAATATGTTGTTTGACTTTAAAACCTGTAATAGTTATTTACATATCGAGGGCTGAAAGGAGAAGATTACGCCTACGGTTCATATTGAAGCCCGGCGCGAAGCTTAATCTTAAGAAGGTAATCTTCCTTTCAGCCTGAGTGTATGTACAACGTTTTACGTACAACTGCACCACTTAATTGTAGAATAAATCATTTTTTCTACACCCGTACTATAGTAATACACCTATGTGCCCATAATCCGTTTCATAATGATATTCATTATGATACAGACTTTTCATAACGATACAGATTTTTCATCAATAGAAACCCATAATTTTTCAATTAAGCATGCTGTGCATTTGACGTTTGTTTTAAATTCCTATCTAATTGTTTTATTTGTCAAAATCAGTAGATATTACATTTTCGTAGGATATAGCTAAACTTCGATAATTATATTATCAAAATGTCTGATATCAGCGATATAGAAGAATTACCATCGACTCCTCCACACATATCAGAGAAAGCATTAAATGCAGTACAAAATATTTTACCCCAAAAATCTTAGAAAGTGGACGAAAAACTATATCAACGGTTTCTAGACTGGAGAAATCCGAATAATATTTCAATATTCTCCAAAATGTTTTGATTGCTTATTTTCAAGAATTGATGGAAACTATGGAATAATCTAGTACATGGACATATTATTCAATAATGGGTATAGAAAAAATAGCGTATGCAACTCTCATGTAATGGTTCTTAATACATAATCGTTGCATAATACACTATTTTGAATTTTTTAAACTCGCTAAAAATTTTGAAAATTACTAAACATGCCATGATTTTCTCTATAAACTCCGTACAATCATTTATTGTACGCATAAACGAATCGTAAAACACATTTTACATCCTAGTTATCGTGACTGAAAGTTGAATTTAACGCCCGTAAAATAAAATCCCGTTGCTATATAAAACATTAGTGTATTTTTCTACTTTGCCGGCCGTATTTACATATCGAGGGCTGAAAGTAGAAGATTACGCCAGCGGTTCATATTGAAGCCCGACGCGAAGCGACGGCTTTTATTGAACCAAGGGCGTAATCTTTCTTTCAGCCTGAGTGTATATACAACGTTTTACGCACAACTGCACATCTTTATTGTAGTATAAATCAATTTTTGAATTTTTTAAACTCGCTAGACATTTTGAAAATTATGCTAAACATGCCATGATTTTCTTTATAAACTTCATACAATAATTTATTTGTTTGTTCTAATTTTATGAATATTTTACGGGTGATTATTTTACGGGCGGTAAAGTAGAAAAATATATTAATATTTCATATAGCAACGGGATTTTATTTTAAGGATGTAAAGTTCAACTTTCAGCCACGATAACTAGGATGTAAAATGTGTTTTACGATTCGTTCGTGCGTAAATAAATTATTGTATGAAGTTTATAGAAAGAATCATGGCATGTTTAGTATAATTTTCGAAATGTCTAGCGAGTTTAAAAAATTCCAAATTGATTTATACTACAATAAAGTTGTGTAGTTGAACCGCAGGCATAATCTGCTACTTCCAGCCCTCGATATCTAAATAACTATGTTTGTTCTAAGTTTATGATTATTTTAATTATTTGACGGGCGGTAAAGTAGAAAAATATACCAACATTTTATATAGCAACGAGCTTTTATTTTACGGGGGTAAAATTCAACTTTCCGTCACGATAACTAGGATGTAAAATGTGTTTTACGATTCATTTGTGCGTAAAATACATATAATGTAGTTGTTTAAACGACTTCAAAAAAGAAGGAGGATCTGTGTTTCATTGTGGGTTTTTTTATGTATGCTCACCGATTTCTCAAAAAAAGGCTCGTTCGATTTTGATGATTTAAATTGTATTCTATTTGGGTTTATTCCGAGAGGGTCCCATAATTTTTTTTATGATGTGAAAAATACCGTTATTCAGAAAATTGAAAAAAAAACATATTTTTTATGGATTTTCGTTGATTTCGTCAAAACATACTATTCTGTTTGGGTATTGTGGGCAGTATTTTATTGCTATACTTGTCGAGGTTATCGTAAATAACTATGTATGACGGGAAATATGTATGTCGTTTGTGCCAAAAATCGCAAAACCCCAGTAATTATGGTATGTCACTAATGAAAGTTTTTCCGATATTTGAAGTTATTACTTTTAAAACGCTTTCTAGCCACCATTTGCTTTATGACTACACTAAAAATAAAAAAATAAAAACTTTAAAAAAAAAATAGAACCGACTTCAGAAAAAACAGAAGAGGCACAAAAGAGTGAAAAGTAACTGAATTGCTGCTTTCAGAAACAAAACTACGTTACATTTTGATTAAATTAATTTAATTTTACCTTACTATAGACAAAAAAATTACGCTATCAAACAAAGTTACAATATTAAAATGGTTACTTTTTATTATAATTATTATAGTTATTATAGTTGTTATAATAGTTATTATATTTTAAAAGTTATTTGTAGTACAAAACTGTTCAGTCTGTGCCACATTGACGAAAAACCGACTAATATGTCTCGGGTTTGGCACCGATTTCCAATAGTTTTGTACTACAAATAACTTTTAAAATATAATAACTATTATAACAACTATAATAACTATAATAATTATAGTAAAAAGTAACTATTTTAATATAGTAACTTTGTTTAATAGCGTAATTTTTTTGTCTATAGTAAGGTATAATTAAATTAATTTAATCAAAATGTAACGTATTTTTGTTTCTAAAAGCAACAATTGAGTTATTTTTCACTTTTTTGTGCCTCTTTTGTTTTTTCTGAAGTCGGTTCCATTTTTTTTTGTTAACCGCTTTTCAATTGTTTTCTGTTTTGTTTACTTTTTAAATATCTAATATAATGAAAAACAAGATTTTACTTGGGTAAATGTTTGATATGGGTTTACACATATGTAATTATGCAAACATCTGTCTTATTATTAAATTTGAAATTATTTGGCTTTTCTGACAGTTAGAAACGAAATTTCGACTAGGCGACCAATGCAGAATGCAATTGATAAAAAAGAGTGAAGATATGTCCAATCCAAAAGATATGTCCGAAGATATGTCGGAAGATATGTTACAATCCAAAAGAACTACAAAATCGCTACAGTTTAATGTGTGGTAAATATTGCTGCATTGCAAGTTTGATCATGTTTTCAACCTGGACGTGTTTTTATTTAATTCGTTCACCTTTTTTTCTTTGCCGTTTTGTTAAAGTACTTTTTATAGACAAAATTCACGATACGATCGATGTAGTCAGACGTATCGGTTTCAAATCCGTCTAAAAAACCTACCTCCGGCATAGATTTAGTGGAAAATCAATGAAAATTTTTTTAAACGGATATGTCTGACTACAACGATCGTATCGTGAATTTTGTCTATAAAAAGTACTTTAACAAAACGGCAAAGAAAAAAAGATGAACGAACCAAATAAAAACTCCTCCAGGTTGAAAACATGATCAAACATTGTTCAATGTAGGTAAAAGTGTGCTATTAAATTTTTTTAAAATCAACTAATAACAAACTTTTATTTTTAGACTTTCAATATCACGGCAGTTAAAAAAAAAAAATAAAAAAAAAAAATGAAAAATTAAAAAAATAAAAAATAAAAAAAAAATATAAAAAAGTAAAAACAAAAAAAATTTAATAATTCGTTTAAGTATTGTGAAAAAATGATAATTTTCCCATTGAAAGTCTATGGGAACCGTTTTTCGGTGATTGTTCCTCCGTGGTATGTCTAATTTTCAATATTTTCAATTTTGTAAACCATCTATGGCTAGATGTTGTCTTACATGCAAAATTTCATTTTGATATCTTTAATAGTTTGGGAGGAGTATGCGGACAATGGAAATGCTGAATCGGGGGAAAATGGTGGAGCGAAGCTCCATTCATAAAAATTCATATTCCATTCCGAAGCTCCATTCATATAAGATTCATAAAAATTGTTTAAGTAAATTAAGATTAATAAAACAATAACGTTTTGCACATACTTAAAGAGAAACAAGGCATTACCTAAGCATCTTAAAAAATAACCATAAATGCTACTTGATAATTTACAAACATCTATCATATTTTTTGAATTTATTGAATAGTTAAAAGAATTTGCTTGATTAAAAATTTAAAATTGCCCAGAATTTGTGCATTTTATTCAAAGCGTTAACATGTAGATCATTTTCTGTAACATTAAATTATCCATATCTTAGCATATTAGCATACATACTTCACCATAATACAATTTCAACCAGCCCTTAAACTTTTGTTTTCTTTAAAACAATACGAAAATGTTCTCGACATTAAATATTTATCCGAAACACATAAAAAAATCCAATTTATCCAGGACCAAAATATAAAAAAGAAAAAGATATAAAAAAGAAACAACAAAACATTCATCATAAATATTTTTTGTTTGTTTTTTTGCCAGAAATAAA
Source organism: Diogma glabrata (assembly GCA_963693315.1). Taxonomy (NCBI): domain Eukaryota; kingdom Metazoa; phylum Arthropoda; class Insecta; order Diptera; family Cylindrotomidae; genus Diogma; species Diogma glabrata. The sequence continues at coordinate 24,230 of CAVNZG010001075.1, forward strand.
AAAAAATCTTAAAAATATAAATCTCACCCTTCTACTTACAAAAAAAAAAAATTAAACAAAATCATGTAAGATTTTATTTTTATTAAATAAAAAAACATTTTGTTGTTGTTATTTATTTCTTAACTCAAGAACAAAGCTAAATTCATAAAAAAGAATTTTAGAAAAGTTTTGTTTTACTTTATACTTTTCTTATGGTTATTTCGTTGTTGTGTTTCTTTTTTCTCATTCCAAAGAACTTGAAACTCCCTTTAGAAATTAAATTGCAATAAATCTAATTTTGCTTTTAAAAAAATTATTTTTTTATTCTTCTTAAATGTATTTTTTTCTTATTTTTGTTTTTTATTGTGCTTTTGTAATTCATCTCATGAATGCAGCAAAATAATTTTTAGAATTCAATATTTAGGTTGAGTTTCGTTTAATTCTTGTTCTATTTAAAAGGAAATGTGAGTATAGTTTAACCTACATTATTATTTTTCATATTGTGGTATGAAAGTAAAATAACGTTAAGCTCAACCCTTACCCAGAACCGTTTAAATTTTCTGTTAATTTTGACCTATCTGGTCAAAGCTTTGAGCGATTTACAAAAACTGTATTTTAATGAATAATTTTATGAGTTCTACTGTATAATACTAGCTAGAGAGAAAGAAAATTACATAGCACAACAACAAAAAATATGTTTTGTCGATAAATAATCTTTTGATATATTTTATTTTAGTATTTGGTTCACCCTCTAGATTTTTTAAAACAGATAAGTGTAGGTAGGATACAATAACAATATCGTTATATGAAAACTAACCATGTATAACTATAAATGTAGTTAACATAAGCATAAAACCGATATATAAAAAATAAATGATAATTCAAAATGAAGACAATAAAAGCAAATGTCCTAGTTTTATATAAAAATATTTTTTTTTCGGATAAAAAGTTTTATTTATGACTTTGCCTTTTTTGTAAAAAAGGGTTACAAGACTTGTATTAAAGTTCACACGATCAATATGAGATAAGAAATAAAAGCTTTGATTAGCTTTCTGCGTTAGTTCTGTTTTTACATGGACTATTTTCATAAGTTTATTTTACAGATGCAGATATTAGTCAACTCTGCTGAATCAACCGCATGAATATAAACATACTTATTTTGACAAATTGGATTGACTAAGTTGTTGCTCATCTTCTACCCACTGTAAAGTATGATATATTTCATAAATGTATTTAAATTTTGTTTAATTTGGCGTACTCAACATGAATAAGATGTGAATGATACGAAATTCTGATCTCTCAACGCCATCAAACATTCTCCAAATCAAATTTTTAGAAACTTACATTTCGAATACTTCAAGTTCTAACGTTATTTCAAAAACTGTTGACTCACCTGAAATTAAAAAAGAAAATTAAAATTATAAAATTAATCTTGATCCAACTGTGTGTTTAGTTCTCTCGACATGAATCTTTTATCCGCCCTATATGTTTTTTTCATTATTTTTAATTTACTAAAATCATTCTCATCATTATCCAGAGAATTCTAAATATAACAAATCCAACAAAAACAAAGATAATCGAACTTTTTTTTTTATTCAAAATTTATTTCGTGTACGTCTTGCTTGTCAGAGAGCGAACGATGTGTTTTAATTTAATTTAATTTTGTTTACGTTTTCATTATGCCCGTTCTTTTTTTGGCATGAACAAATCCCGAAAAAATATATATTGTACATACATACAAACATTCGAAAAATAAATAACAATTTCAGGTAACTATAACTATAACTATAACTATATCGAAAATAATATAACATAAAAGAATCAAAACTACAATAACAACAACAAGAAACCTACAAATCTGAAATCTCAGCAAAATAACAAAAATAAATACTTTTTTATAACAACAACAAGAGGAATTAAATGAAAAAATTGTGGCATTGCTGGAAATAAATTGAGAACAATGCAATAACGAATATCATAAATTTGTTGTAAGGATTCACCTTTTACTGGATTAAACAACAACAAAATGTTTGACAAAAGAATAAAAATTCAAACTGTTGTTGGGAAATAATTATTGTGTAAGTATAAGGGGATGACGATTGGGTAAGAATATAAGATGCATGACAGTTTTTTTTATAATTAAATCTGTATGGACTTTGATCAATAGAAATTATAACAATTTCTATTTCGACGGATTTCAAGTATTTATCTGTTGTTGTCTTGAAATAATAATAAAATAAAAATTTTAATTCTTCGAGTGTTGCCATCTGCTACTTGAAACTGAATCTTTAAGTTTGATGTTTGATATTTCGTCATGAAATTGATTTTATGCTTTGTATGTATATAGTAATTTTGAAAGTTGTGTTCGGTTCAATACAAATTGGGATAAAGGTGATTCTGAAATAGTTTAAAGGAATGAACGAGAAGAATAGAGCCGGCTATTTTGAGACCCACTGAGAACAATTAAAAAATGGTATGATGTTATATAAGACTTTTTATATATTAATTTGCTAGAATTACCTAATCAGCTTTTGAAAATTTATTATGTTTGAATCAAGAAGTTCCTAGTTCAGGGGCGTCAATTGGGTAGGGCTGGGGGGGCATTGGCCCCCCCAAGGATCTGATACTATCAATAATTCAACACATCGATTCAATAAAACCATCCAATCGTGGTAGAATTATACTCTATAAAAATTTCAATGCACGGCTATTTTGTAAATTCGTCTAATTTTTAGAAGATTTACTTAACTAATATACCAATTTTATCGCATACTATTAATTGAAATATATCTGATAATATACCCAGCTAACACAGTAGGTGGATTTTAGCTCAAATATAGGTTGATATTATCTGTACAAAATTTTAGTGAACATTCTCATTTAACCTAAATTTATGTATAATAAAAGGTTAAATTTAACCTAAGTGTCGTACTTTTTCCATAAAAATATTGGTTAAATTTTCATGTAAATTTTATGTAATATGCTGGTTAATATGTGATTAAGTTTAACTATAATTTAACCAAATTTTAAGTTAAATAAGTGCAAATATTATGTTATATTTTAACTAATTATTAGTTAAATTTAACTTGTTTGTTACACATGCAAACCACAAAATGTATGCACCGAAATTCTCCCCTAATGATCACATAAGCTTATTTTATAGTATACTACAAACTAATATTATATTTTCAATAATTAATGTTTTTTATCGAATACCGAAAAGAAAATTGAAAATCAAAGTATTCAGTTTAAAAAAAAATAAATATTTATTTGTATTTTTAAGGGTTGTTCTCATTATTTTTTCCAGTTTTTGTTTTATGTATAAACAAGATCGAACCTTTCTTTATACATGAACATTTAAATCCATTCAAAAATACGCTCCAAAGAATGTATAAAAATGTTTATTTGAAGTCGGTTTTGAAATTGTCATAAAAACCTATTTTGTCCTTAAATGCATTAGTTTGGGAGATAGATAATATCGTATCCATAATTCCTAGCCATAAAATTATTTACCTGTTATTTAAGTTAAATTTTGTCAGGTGTTTCATGAAATAACTTAAATTTATCCTAAATTTTTTCACGTATTTTATTTAATACATGTAAATTATCTAGCTTTTAAGTGGAAAATTGATCATATAATTCTTATCTAGAATACATTTAATAGCTACAATATCTGAATTTGGCAGAGTAAATTCATGTATATTTCATGTAACAGCTGAATACAAAACTAAGCAAGTGCAAATTATATGTAATTTTACTGTACCAAAGTCAGATATTGTAGTTATTACATGTTTTTTTCATGAGAATTACATGTAATTAAACCATCCATTTTTCTTTAACCATACTTTATTATCTGGCTGTCATTCTACCATAAAAAAAGCTAAAAAATAATATTATAAGAAACAAAATTTTTTAAAAAATGATTGCACCTTATTCTTGTTTCCTGAGTTTTATTATTTTTTACTATATACGCATTTCGAAAGCTAAATTTTAAAGTAAGATACATTCCTTATTTCCATTATATACCGGTGGTTTAATAAAAACCCATTTTAAAAAATTAATAATCTAACTACAGAAAAATACAAAATGAATAAATCTAATAAAACAATTAAACCATCAGAGAAAATTAAAAAAAAAAAAATTAATTTGGCAAAAGAAGTAATCCGAAATAATAACAGTTTTATGGTGTGTCCGTGATGTGTAAGCTTCAAAATGTAAGCTATAAACCAAAAATCAAAACTGAGCCAAATGAGAAACCAGGTTTTTATAAAATATCCTGCAATGACTGTGAAAAATTTTATGTAGGTCTTTCTCAACGCAAAATAGGACAACGCCAGAAAGAACACCTTACAGAAATAAAATACAAAAGGGCTGAGAATTCTAGCGTTGCCGCTCATATGCCGCTCAACAACAGGTCACCATCAAATTTAGAGCTCAAAAAAGAGATTAATAATCTAAAATACATAGAAGCGTACGAATTTTTTTCATTGAAAAAGAAAATCAATTAAACCCTGGTATCCTGATGAACAATAAAGAAGAAAACATAAAATCTAATTTATTTAACCTAATAATTAAAAGACCGCCGAACATTAATCGTCGCTTTAATAATGAAACAACGTATTCGCAAAAGTGTAGTTTCGAGATAATTGGGTTTAAAGATTTTTCGATTTTCTGATTTTCGTAAACTCGGCAGCACTATTGAATGAATAAAGATAAAGGGTCATTCCATTTTAAAGTCAACCTTCAAGCTAAATTTTTTTTCTTCACAAAACTGTAACTGTGACCTATAATTTTTTTTTCATATATTTTAGTATAAGATATGGCAACAACTGTGAAAATTCCAATATTGTTATTTTGTTTAGACTGCAATTAAGCGCATGGTTGTGAAAAAGGCTTAATATACGAATTAAAATATATCTACAAAGAATATAGCATAGCACAAATATAATATACCGAATTGTTTTAGACTTTTTATTTTCTGGAAGCTAAAGTTTGGAGTGTCTGAATTGGACTGCTTTGCTTTCCAAATAAATGAGGTAAGCATTCTAAATACATGAATTCTTTTGTGTTACGTTAGTCACGTTACGTTAGTCACACATCATTTAAATCAAAAGCGTCAATTTATGAAAAACTAACAAATTTTTTAAAAAGTTATTGGCTTTTTTAAAAAATACATTAATTACATTGAAGAAACTTATCAATAAATTTTATGTACATTTTCAACATCTAGAGAATTTTGGTTCATAATTTAGATGTTAATCTAATGGTATAAAAAATTTTACGTTAGTCACATTTACATTTTTATTTAAAAAATATCTAAAAAAATTTAATTCAAATAAAAAAGCTTTCGGATTTAGATAAATAAACTCGATTTACATTTTAAAAAGTCAACAAGTGCTTAAAATAATCTTTACTATTTTAGTTATAAGGAAACAAAGTTGTGAATTTCGGTATAAATGTTACGTTAGTCACTTTGGAATGACCCTAAATTGGAAAAAAAATTTCTACAAATTACTCTTGATTAATTTCCCCACAGCATATTAAAATTTCACATTGGTACCTGCTGGTTTTTCTACCTAAAAAGAGGTGAAAAGTCAATCAGGTACCTTATACGTTATTTCATATTTCTCGATTACGATTAAGCCTAAAACTGATTATTATTGAAATAACGCATGATATTCTTACATATTTTTATTTATATGAACCGGTTCATTATGTAGTCACGAATGATGCTTATACAATATTTTATATTTACCATTTCGTGAGGCGATCGTAATGTATGTAAAATATACTACACTGATTTTGCCCAAGTTATTATTCTGTAGGAATTGGAATATCGTACATGCATTTACGCTGTTTCAATATTTAGCCAAATTCAAATTTGCATGTACGTTAATTATCAATATATTAATTTTCACCCCCAGTTATAAAATAATTGGAAAATGTTAAAACGCCACTCTATAGAGATCCTCATGGGGAATGCAGGTCACCCATTATATAATAACAGCGTATAAATGGCATACGTTATTTCATTATTAAAGCGACGAATAATAAATAAATCACCTAAACTATATTTATGACTGTAGGATATCCACCCATTTCGGACATACCATAAAACTGTTATTATTTAGGTTTACTTCTTTTGTCAAATTAATTTTTTTTTTCTTAATTTTCTCTAATGGTTTAATTATTTTATTGTTTTATTAGATCCGTTCTTTTTGCTTTATATTTTATATTTTTTAGTAGTTAGATTATTAATTTTTTAAAATGGGGTTTTATTAAACCACCAATATGTATATAATGGGATGTATCTTACTTTAAAATTTAGTTTTTATATACTATAGGTGATGAAAGCATAGTTTTCGAAATTCGTAAATAATAAAAAATAAAAAGTAATCAAACAAGAATAATAATAAATGTTGAATTGCTCAATAAACTGTTTTAAAAGCTCCTCTAAAGATGATTCATTTCAAACTGAGTCACGATAAATGTGATATTTTTAATTTAATATTCTTTTAAAAAAAAATATAACAACGCTGTTAATGAAATGTTGTTTTGAAAAGCCCAATGCCTTAGTTCGCTCAACAGATCTATTTTAGTTTGCGCGTTATGCTCATATTCCAGGTGTTCGCGCATCAATTCCTCAGCAATATCTGCTTCTGATAATAAAAATTCAGCATTTTCACCAACTTGAGATGTACAATCATCTGGCATATCATCGTCACACTCCACATTTTCATCACAAGTAACACTAACGGGGATTTCGATCATAGCATTTTCTGCTGGCAAATTATTTTCAAAAATGGCATTCAGTTGTTGTGGCGGTGGCCGATCCATTTCTTCATCCGTTGACACATTTGATGCATTAAATCGTGCTTCGAATTCGGCCGCTCTCTTCCGCCGCATTACGTAGACCGTTTTTCTTAACTTTCTTTTTCAGGGGCATGTTTTACTATTTAAAAGAACGTTAGTGAGAGAAATAAATAATAAAGACTGTATCCGAGCGATTTGATCAATATACTGCGCACTACCAATAATTGTCTTCGGAAAACGAGATTTGCTATAAATCTTTATGGATACTTATAAACACATATACTTAATATATGTATTATATGAAAAAGACAGCAAAAACTTAGTTAACATTCGTTCACTAAACCAAATTAAATGCAATATTACATGTAAAACTCGACCTATTTAGCTTAACAGCAATCTGAGAATTTTTTTAAAGTTTCAATGTTCCGTAGTTATGTTAATTTTAGGCTATTTAACTTATTTCATGAAATAACTGTTGCAATGTCAGCTAAATTACCGCTAGCTAAACAACAGGTAATAAGTTAAATACATGTATTAGATACACTTTTGTAACTTAAATTTTCACTTAATACATGAAATACATGTACTATCTGTATTACATGAAAGTTTTTACTTAACTTTGTATACTTAATATGTTAAATTTACCTATTAACTTATTTTTTTTACACCAAAAACATATTAACTATAATTTTCGACTAGAAATACATGTACACTAATTAGCTGAAACAGTCATCTATTAACTTTTTCCATATATTTAACCAAACTTTTACTTAAATTTAACCAAATCCCAAAATGGTTCACTTAAATTTCACTTAGTGTGCTGGCTGGGTAATTATTACGTTACATATTATTTTGGCCCGACTAAAGTACAGTTCTTCAAAATATTCAAACCGTTATCGTTCTTTGTATCAAGGACTAGAGCGCCGCCGATATGAAAGGCGGTCGTATTGCTTTTAATCTTCTGATGAAATCAGTTTTATAAACAAAACACGATCGTTCTTCCAAAAACGCCGTGGGTGCGTATTTTGACAAAATTCTATCGTACTATAAGGTGCGCGGTATTACTGCATTTAGAAGAACGGTTGTGTTTTGTTTATAAGATATTCGTGTCTGAGCCAGAGGAAACAAAATATTTCATTAGTATAGGGCTCCTCGAGAGTTCATAGTGCAGTATTTAACATTCAAATTTCAATTGTTATTGGCCATTGGTAATTTTAATAAACTTAAAAGTAAGTATATGCAGGAGAACACAACCTAATTATTTTTTTTTAATAAAATGTGTTGTGTAGTAGGAATTACAATATGTGTCACAATAACACATAAAAACCTTTTAAGACCAAGGTCCCACAACAACATACGTTCGAAGGTGTTGATGGACGTAAATCTTCCTTTGTTTTATTTTTTTATATTTTTTGTTAAAGAATGGATAACTAAACAAAAAATCCTATCACTGACAAAATATGACATAGGCCAATATTTTATGATGGAATAAAGTAAATAAAAGTAGATTAAAAAGTAAATAGCAAATTTTGGCAAAAATTTGCTGAAACAAAACAAAAATGTAGTTGCCAATAATCCAGCCGGTTGCCTATTCCTTGATCCTTTGACGCACCATCTTTCTTAATGATTAAAGCCCAATCATAGTTATATGAAGGCTCGTTTCTTCAAGGAAGCAATAGCGTCTCATCATCAAGGATTATTTCACAGCTAAGATTGAGGGTGCTACCGTTGACTGAATACAGTTCATCCACCACCACCCCTAAGATATCACCTTGGCTAGTGATATCTCACTGCTATTGCCAGTGGTATGTGATATCTCACGTTAACTCGTATGTCAATAGCAGGAACTGGAGTACGCGGGTTTGTCACACCCGTAGATCAAAAATAAAAAAAAAATTTTTAAACAATAAAAACTGATCTGTCCATGCCCCACTTATTTTGAGAGCCCTGACTGTTTGGCCTTGTTTTTTATCTATGTCATATTGTACAAACTTTACAACTTTTTTAAAAACAATAAATTAAAAACAATTCTAAATGTAAAATCCTATAACATATCTAAAGTTTTCTTGATAGTTGTGCTAATTTTTATAAAATGAATGAAAATAATTACGGGAGTAATTTAAATTTTTTGTGTTATTTCCAGTGATTTTATAATAGTGAATGTTTTATAATGGCCAAGCAATATTTTCTAACGACACGAACAAATTAAGTTATGTAAATATTTTCAAAATATGTTATGAAATCTTGCTGACAAATTCTTTTCGCTATATGGACTATAATTTTTAATTCATAAAATATCAAAAATTATATGTTTGGTTGGAAAATTCGGAAAATTTACGCACGTTTATGGGTAGTAAACTGCCCAGACGTCCCACGCTGCGTGGAAATGTCCCACATTTCGTTGCGTTGTCCCACGGAGAAATTTGTCCCACGAAGCGTCCCACGAAACAAATATTTCCACCACATTTGCCCGCATTATCGAAATAATCAAAAAACCTTATATCTACCTACGTACAGTTTGCGCAATATCTTAGTCAAAGCAATGGCTTCACAGTTTTTTCTTGCAGTTTGTATGATGTTATGTATATGTTGATTTAACTATATTGAGAGAACAAACCAGTGCAATATTTTTTTTACTAAATAGTGTTTTAACTATAATTTTCATAGAAATACTAAACTCAGTTTTTTTCACTTCAATAATTTACATTTTATTTTGCAAATATTTATTGATGTCTAACACATCTACCTCAGCGAAAAGGTTTCTTTGTTTATAGAAACATCTCCCCGCTGTATATACGAGAGATCGAAAGTATATTATGAAAAATAAAATACAAAATATTTTACTTAAAAAGACGCAGTTTTCCGTATAAATTCATAAACATTTAAATTTTCAAACCAGAGTTTACAATTATACTTTATTCGAGCACTCATTTCAATCCTTTGAAATAATATTCAAAAATTAAAATGTTCATAATTTGAATATCGTTCTTACTCGTAAGAGTAAAATTTTGTTTTTTTCGATTTTACTCCTTTGAAGCAGATTACATTTTCCTGTTCTTTCATTTGATTTGCAAAAGAACAAAATTAGTCCCTCTACGTCATCCTTTATATTCATTTTTCTAACAATACATGAATAATTGAACGAATCATTCGAAGCATTTTACGTTGGAATGCATCAAATTTGACGCAAAAATAAATGTTTTGAGTATTTGAAAGAAAATATTTATTTCAATTTAGTAGCAAGAATGATATTTTACTATTTTCACTCCTCTGTGCGGGAGTGTTATATTTTTTTTAAGCTACGCACTCTGAAAGAACAAAGTAAAGGGGTTATATAAGTAGCGTTTCAAACTCTGTTTAAACACACTTTAACTAGGTAGCTCAAAAGTAAAATTATTACTTTCTAATTTCTAATTTTTTTTCTCAATAAAGAACAAACAAAGTAAACAGCATAAAAACTTGATAAATGGTATAGATTTGCAAAAGATAGAACGAGAGGTATACTGTATACCTCTTATACTTACAGAATACAGAAAAGATATTAATTATTTAGTAAAATTAAAATAAATTTTTTCAATTGTTTTGCAGTCTTTACTTGTGTAACAAAAGTTTTAAGCTACTATAAAAGGTAAATTTATACTAATTTTTAAAGTTATATTTAAAAAGTTCTCCTGCAAATCATGACGGATAGAAAACGTTTACGTAAATTCTCATACGATATTGAATTGGACTATCCTTTTATAAAAAAATCAAAATATAACGACGCAAAAGTTTATTGTATTACCAGTCGGAGTGAATTTGCAAATTAACAGTGGACATTAGATATTAAAAGACATATAGATACAGATAAACATAAAAAAGCGTTGCTATAAGCCGCGAGCTCCAGTAGCTTAAACAAGTTTTGTTGTTATTTTGTTTTCTTGTTGTTATTTAACATTGACGAAAAGCTAGTTGCAATTTGCGCTGATAACACGAACACCAATTTTAGTGGTGTCACGTCAAGGGGGGAAAATTTAAAAGCAAGCTAAACGCGAATTTGAACCGGAATGTATTGGGTATTGGATTCGCAGCCCGTGTTCTAAATAATGCAATAAGAAGTGCTGCTGATTTAAATGGCAGGGTTGAAAAAATTTGGGTATTTTACTGTCTTTACTGGTTTAAGTTGGAGGAGTTCTGCGGCAAAAGTAATGTCAAACATAACCAACTTATTGGATACAGTGAAACTCGCTGGCTGGCGGTACTTCCAGCACTAGAAAGAATTTTTAAAATGTACGAACCACTGTAAGCACGTTTCCTAACGGTTGAAAAATGTCCAATTAAAATAAAAGAATTTTTTGTAGAATTAAATAGTAAACAAATAGTAAAGGAAAGCATTAAATAGTAAATTTATGCACAATCTAGTTAGCACGTTTTCACCGTCCCACTTTCTCGCAATAGAAATTCTAGCTAGCTAGTATTTGGAAGAATGTTTGCATTTTGTCCCACATTTTAACGATTTGGCTCTGGTCAGTTTAGGGTAGACATAACTCTTTCTCTCTGAGACAAATAAAGGAAAACAAAAAAAAAACGATTCGACATAAGAGGAGTCACGTAGGGATTACAATCCCGTGGTGTTTTATGGATCCTGGGACTACGTGACTCATAAATTTTAAAACCCGGGATGCCTGTGATCGTATAGAAAAACCATCCTTTATTTTTTTATGCTGCACGATCTGCTTTCGTTTACAAATTCACTCTCTGAACAGTTACAAAGCATTTCTTAGTCCATGCATTTAAATGCTTTTAAATATATGTGTGTATAAAAATTTGTATGTTATGTTTTACGAAAAAAATCTTTTTATGTCATTTAAATTCTCGCCCCCGTCCCCCCAAGATTTTAGTGAAATGACGCCACTGTCCTAGTTCTTAGAAACCAGTCACAACTAATTTCAATATATTTTTTACTCTCGATTTCAATTACATAGCCCTAGAACGTCAAAATTAAACACACTCAAAAATAACAAATTTTCCGTCTTTGAATGGCTTATTTGGAAGAGCTAGCTACGCCAGCATGGTTGCCTATAACATTGCTACCAAAAACCCGGGGCAGTTTTTCAAACATACATCAGAACACAAACTTTTTAGTTTAAACTCGATTAAAGTAAATAAATCGATTCAGAACACTCAAAGAAATCTCAACATGATATTTTAAAATGAAAAAACATTTCAAAAAGTTTGAAATGCTTACGATGGTTAATTCCCATTCCACAAACTGTACCGTATGTTTAGTTTATGATTCTTCACACATGTTCTCGTATTTTTTGTTTCTTTTTAAAAAACCACTTTATACACAATAAATAAAATTATTCCACACAATAAATAAAACGTAAAAATTTTAATTTTAAAATCGTTTTCAAAACACAACCACAAACATTTAAACAAAATTACATTTTCAAAACCAAAAACACAACAAATTTCCCTTGAGATCAATGAAATTTTTACAATCAGCACAAACAAAAAACCGAAGACTCACAGAAGAAAACAAAAACAAAATACGGAAAATTGTTTCCAATAAACTATCTAATTGACCTTATTACATATACATACATAATTTTATATAATTTTAACATAAATTAAAATTTTACAAAGCTAAAAATTATCACCATTTCTTCTAGTGTGGAATAGTCTCTTGAGACAAATTAGAACAGTTTTGACTTTGTGAAGTTAAATTTTTTTTATGTTAATACTTGTCGTATAATGGTGACTTTATGTTGTATAAAGTGTTGTTTGTATAGAATTACTTAATTAAATTTATTTAATATTTTAAAGAATTAATTTAAAGGGCTGGTGTATAATATTATATCATATTTATGCCCGGTTGCTTGAACATTTAAATCTCCGATAACTTTGTTCATTCTCCATTTAACTAGTTTTGCGTAATTTGATCGCGATTGGACCTTTAAATAAGGCTTATAAATTCAATTAAGTTTTCTTATCTTATTATTCAGTTAAATCTTTTTTTGTTTTTGTCAAAAAACGGCATGAAAAAGGGTTGACAGATATTTCTTATTGACGATTTAGCCAAGTCTCATTTAGTAAAAGTTCAAGCAACCGAGCATTAATCTAATAAACTATCTTAGATAACTAAGTAGATTGTTTAAGAAGCTCGTGATCAGGCAATGTTAATATTTTAATGAAACGATTAAAAAATTTACAAACGGACTATTCTATTATTTGTATTAAAATCATTTCTTTTTTTGGTTCTTTAATCAATCAATAAATGTATAGTTAAATGTAACTTTAGAAAAATTAAAAATATTAAATTGTTATTCTTGTTATTAAATTAGTGTTTCAGTTTATATGAAATAAAATATTTAAGGGATTAGTTGAAATTCTACATGGTCCTTCGAACTGGATCCTTTAGAGTTTAGGCCAGCAAATAAATTGGAAATTTCAACTGCATTAATACCTTAAAACAACATTTTTTGAACCAAGCCGCACCATAGTAGATTGTTCGTTTGATTCGCTAAAGTACCGATAAGTATAACATCTCTATACTTAAAAATCCATATATACAATTTATTTTTTAAAACTATATTTGTAACATAAATATTAAAAATAATAATAAAATAATTAAGTGTATAATTGATGTGTAAAATTTGTTTCTAAATTTTAATTTTTCTGCATTTCATTATCAAACCTGTGAGGTTAAAATTTAAGGTTATTAAATAACGGTATAGGTATTAGTTTTTTTGAATTATGAACAGATTAAAAAGAAAACGTGCAGTCTGTAGAGGTCAAATCACTCGAATTCGAGATTTCATTAACACAGGTTTAGCCACAGGGACGCTCGATGATTTATTGGTAAGACTAAAACGAGCTGGAAGCAACTACGCCGAGTTTTCAGCTATAGAGGAAGCAATATTTGAATTAGATGACAAAGAAGATTCAGCCATGCCAGAATTTGAGAAAAACTATTTTTTGTGGTAGCTAACTTGAACGGACGAATTCAAGAACTAACACCGCATCCGCAACTTGTTTCAAATGATACTTTAAATTGTTCTCAAACTACTACGTCTACTGCTACTGAAAGCCTGCCTCCAATTAAAATTCCGATATTTAGTGGAAATTTCGCTGATTGGCAGTCATTCAATGATTTATTTACTAAAGCAGTTCATGATAATACTGCTCTGTCAGCGGCACAGAAATTTCAACATTTGCGTAATGCACTTGAAGGAAAAGCTTTTCGGTTAATAAAAAACGTTGCTATTACTATATGGAAGCATGCAATATATTAAAGAATAAATATAATCGTAAACTTTATATAAATAATTCTTATATCAGTCAATTTATACATCAGCCGTCCATTCGATAAGCTAATGGATCAAACTTTGATCGGTTTGTGAACACATATGATCAGGTAATACGAGGTCTTAAGGCTTTAGGTCCTTATGCTGAATCACGTGACCACTGGATCATGCATATAGCTTTAAATAAGCTATAGATGTTGAGACACAACAAATGTGGAGTAATGTAGTTACTACAACACTACAACCAACTATGGCGGAGTTTACATCATTTTTAAAAAATCGTCGAAATGGCTTGATAGCATTTAATTTTAATAACAACCAATAGCTCATCCAACAAGGCCAAGGCTATTTAACGAAAGTGCTAGATCGATGCATGTTAGTTCACAGGAGGTCTGTGAAGCTTGTGAGGTAATAGGCAATAGCGCATCATTTATTCGAATGTAACGTATATAATGAAATGACGGTTGAGGAACGGCGAATATTTGTAAAAAAATCATACAGATGTTTCAATTTTCTAGCCAGAAATCACCAGCTTTTCAACTGTAAAGTAAGATCTAAATGCCTTCAATGTAAACGGCGTCATCAAAATTTAGTTCACATCGATGAGTCAACAATTGATAATACTCATGCCAATAATAACACATTGGTAGGAGTCACAAATAAAAATAGTTCTGACGTACCAGATCAACTACACTCTTCTACACTCTTGCTGTTGCTATGCAACAACATTTAGAAAAGTCAGTTGCAAGTTAACCAACAGCGTTGGTAAACATTCAAGACAAGTTTAGAAATCAAGATAAACTCAGAGCTCTTTTGGACACTGGATCGCAAGATTCCTTTATAACAGAATCAGCTGTTCAAAAGTTGCAACTGAACAGGAAACATGCCCTCGTTGTTGTATCTGGACCTGGATCCACAGCTTCAACCGTTTCCAGAGGAAACGTGGATCTAATAGTGAGTTCCAGATTCGAACACATCAATACGAGTCAGCTAGAAGCACTTATAATTCCAAGAATCACTTCTTATCTACCAACGATAGAAATTGACATTTCTAACTGGTCGCAAATACATGATTTGCAATTAGCAGATCCTAATTTTTTCAAGGCGGGAAGCATTGACGTGCTTATTGGGATCGATCGATCAAGTGCTGAAGCCTAATCAAATAAACTTAGATCGATGTGGCTTGGCTCAATGGTCAATATTCGGTTGGACAAATGGTGGAAGCATCAAAACGAGCCAAATGCCTGAACCAGCAGAAGTTAGTCGCCATGCTACAACCGATGTTGACCATTTACTTGCTCGCTTTTGGAAACTGAGGAGAAACCTGCATCTAAGCTATGGACAGAAGAGGAAACCTTATGTGAACGACATTTTCAAGAAATAGTTAGGAAGCAAAATGGTCGCTATATCGTACGACTTCCTTTTAAAGATAATTTATTTAAATTTATTAGCCTAACAAAGGAAATTGCAATAAAACGCATGAGAGTCTCGATTTAAACGGCAATCAGAGTTCAGGGAAAACTATGTAAATTTTTTGCGAAACTATTTAAGAAGTGATCATATGGAAGAAGTTAAAATAAATGAAGCAGTCAGTTTGGAGCCTACTTACATCTTACCTCATCACGGTGTCTACAAAAGCATTAAGAAGAGTGCAAAACTACTGGTTGTCTTTGACGGATCAGCCAAGACTATGGGCAAGGAAAGTCTTAATTAAAATCTACTAATCGGATCTACAATTCAGTCAGGTTTAGTTCCGATACTATGGCGTTTTCGAACATACCGAGTTGTACTGCTGATGTGGAACAGATGTATCGGCAAATTTTAATGGATCAGCGAGATACGGATGTTCAACGTATTATGTGGCGAGGAGGAACCGTCCACAATACTTAAGGAGTTTCGCCTTCTTACAGTTACGTACGGTACTTCATGTGCTTCATATCTAGCTGTCCGTGTTTTGCAACAAATCGGTGAAGACTATCAACTTGATCACAGGACACGACGGATTCTAATGGAGGACTTTTATGTTGATGATGTGATGACACGAACCCATTCACGAAAATTTGGGTTGGGCGAAGGGCTAACACCCCATTTCCGTAAAAAATTATTGTCATGAATTCTGTACACAGGCCTCGGAATATCTCAGATTCATTATTGGAACGACCTCGGAAACTGTACCCGGACTACGATTTAAAAATGGGAACCTGGAACGTGCTAAGCCTTAGCAGACCAGGAGATCTCCTAAAACTAACACAACAAGTCGAGAGCTACACACTAGATATAGTGGCATTACAAGAACTAAGATGGCCAGGTAGTGGAATCCACGAAACAGCGAAAGGATACACTCTTTATTATTGCGGTCATCAAAACGGAGGAGAATTTGGAGTTGGCTTTCTTATACACCGTCGCGTGAATCAGCATGTTATCGACTTCTGCCCAATTAATATGCGGTTATGCACACTGAGAATCCGCACGCAAAAATTCAATGTAACGATCGTCAATGTTCATGCACCTACTGAAGATAAAGCAGATGATATTAAAGACCTGTTCTTCCTAGAACTCGAAGAAGTCATCAATAAAATCCCGCGGCACGATATAAAAATCGTGGTAGGTGACTTTAATGCTCAAATTGGTAGGATTGCAGAACTTAAAACACATATCGGCCCTGACAGCTTGCATCATACCAGCAACAATAACGGTTTTCGCGCAGCCGAGCTGGCTATGATGTATGATCTAGTAATTTCCAGCACTTTCTTCCCTCACAAAAGAATTCACAAGGCAACGTGGAAATCAAATGACGGAAGAACGGAAAATCAAATCGATCACGTCATGATCTCTAAGAGACACTCCACAAGTGTAACTGACGTTCGATCATACAGAGGTGCTGATATGGACACTGATCATATGCTTGTCATCTTTAAGTACAAGTGCAAATTATCATCTACATTTAATAGGCAAGCAAAAAAGACCGTGCGCTTGAACGTCGATGCATTTAAACATCCGGAAACGCTGAACAGATATCAGGAAATAATAACACAAAACATAGAAGAGCATGACATCTCTTCTGAGATGCCATTAAACATACAAGAAGAATGGCAAACGCTTCAATCAACCATTATAGCCGCAGCACAAACTACAATCGGAAAGCGGCCACCGAAATCACACAACGAATGGTTCGACGACGAGTGCCGCCAATCCGTTGAACATAAACAAAAACTGCGAGAAAAATGGTTAACAAGGAACACCCGAAGCTCCGAAGCTGATTATCTATGCGCCAGGAAAGCCTCAACAAAACTTCTACGTAAAAGGAAGCGCGAACACATGAAGAGCTGCATTGAAGACATCAACCAACATGCGGCCAACGGAAATTCAAAAGAGTGCTTTGCCAATGCACGGAATCTGACAAAGATTTCCACCCAAGATCTACAGCCATCAAAAATGAAAATAATGAACTTACAACAAGTGAACGTGATGTGCTGGCAGTGTGGCGATCCCACTTTCAAGACCTATTGAATAGGACGAATGAAGTTCATCCTATTCGAGCAATTGCTCCATCAACTGAAGAGATTTTTGTCCCTTACCCAGCAATAGAGGAAGTGGAAGCTGCAATTAAAAACTGAAAAACGGCAAATCACCAGGTTTCGATGGAATTCCCGCAGAACTACTTAAAAATGGAGGAGCAGCTCTGGTCTCACGTATATACGATCTGATTCTTGCAATCTGGGACCAAGAAGAACTGCCTGCTGAATGGAAAACGGCTCTCATTGTTCCGCTACATAAGAAAGGTGACCATCTAAAGTGTGCGAATTATCGTGGCATCGCACTGTTGAACACAGCATATAAAATACTAGCTAATGTCGTACTTGCTCGACTCATCCCGTTCGCCGAATCTATCATCGGTGACTATCAGTGTAGTTTTTGTCCCAACCGCTCAACCACAGATCAATGTTTTACATTAAGGATGATTCTGGAAAAATGTTGGGAGTACAACATCAGCATTCACCAGCTCTACGTTGATTTCAGGCAAGCATATGATAGTATCATCCGCGACAACCTCTGGTCCGCACTCATATGCCTTGGTATCCCAGAGAAACTTGTTTCTCTGTGCAAACTCACAACATCGGGATCAAATTGTAGAATAGTAATCGAAGGGTCAGTCTCTGATCCTTTCGATATAACATCAGGTGTTCGACAAGGTGATGCACTCGCGCCTGTTGGCGCTGGAGTACGCGATAAGAAAAAGCCGAATTGAGACGCAAAACTGCATATATAATAAATCTAGTCAAGTTCTTGGCTACGCAGATGACATTGTGCTTCTCGGACGTAGAACGAGCGATATCAAAGATAGTCTCTCTCAGCTTGAAAGAAATGCTAAACGACTTGGATTATGCATCAACACCGGCAAAACTAAAGTGTTAACAACATCTAAGAACATACCGCCCGGAAATCTGGATACTGGCGACTACGAAGTGGAACGTGTGGAAAACTTCAAATACCTCGGGTCTGTAATAACATCGTCAAATGACATGCAGGCAGATATCAAAGCCCGTGTCTCTGCCGCATACAGAGTTTTCTACGCATACTCAAAACTTCTGCGATCAAAACATCTTTCGCGGTCGTGTAAACTCACACTTTACAAAGCATTAATTCGACCTGTGCTTACATTTGGAAGTGAAAGCTGGACACTGACTTCCTCCGATTGTAGAATTTTGTCAACATTCGAGAGGAAGGTCATACGAACAATTTATGGTCCATGTAAAGTTGCTGAAAATCAGTATAGAATCCGAATGAATCACGAAATGAGACAGCTCCTTGGAGGCTGCGATGTAATCGGATTCATTAAATCCAACCGGATTAGATGGTTTGGTCATGTAGAAAGGGCACCATTAGATAGAATGATTAAAAAAGCGTCCCAACAACAACCAGCTGGTGTTCGTCGAAGAGGAAGACCTAGACAACGCTGGCGTGATGACATCATCGAAGACCTTCGTGATATAGGATGTCGAAACTGGGGTCAACTGGTCATGGAACGAGATGATTGG
>CAVNZG010001076.1:0-64928 GCA_963693315.1 Diogma glabrata
CCATGCTAGCTACACCACTGGCTGGTCACCCAAAATAAACCCGTTTCGAAATATATTTCTTAGAAAAAAAATTATTCAAAACGTCAAATTCTCAGTCCCCTGGCGTGTCCCATCTTGAAAGTCAAAGCTGGTAAACTAAATAATCAATGATTCTAAGTGTGTAGAGACAAATTTACACTGTAGTAATAATTTTGAATAATGATGCTTTAATAATGTGTAAATAATCATAACCTTACTCTATATTTCATATAAGATATATCCTATTAAAGTTTGTCCCACGAATTTTTTATTCTTCTCCTGCTCAATCAAAACACATTGAAAATATTGGAAATTCATATTTCTATCAAGTTATCGCTCGTCACAGGAATTAATTAAAGTTCAATAAATATAATATTGCAAGTGTTTTACTTAGTCCGAGGTTTTATCAATCAAAACAGTCATCATTACTAGCAAGATCGTGTGTTGCCCAGTCAAATTATCAGTCCCCTGGCAAGTATTTTCGTAAAAAGTATTTTAACTACAGGTAATTTTGTAGTTTTATACGTCGTATTTTCTATTGTTTTGCCTTGGTATAGAATCCGTTTATTTTTTTTAGAAGCAATTTTGTCATTTTTAGCTAAATACTGATAAATTGATTCGTTATCAGTCCCCTGGTCTCCTAGTGACTTAAATATTTGGGATTTCAACTTAAATAAATGTTTATTTCGTATTTTGAGATAATATTGAGATAATTTTGAGTTAATTTAGGAGTAAGAAGGATTTTTTTTGTGACTCTTGTATTTTTTTTTTGACTGGCCACATACAGAAAAGTTGAAAGAACGTCGTCAACTTTAACTAAAACTACTTGCCAGAACTTATTCGCAAAAAACATGTCGTGCCGTAAATAGCTCCATTTTCTTCCTTCGTGTGTAGAACTACCCTTATATTTAAAAGGTTAAAGATTTTTTTTTAAAATAAAAAGTGTTGTATTATAGGGATAACGATATGTGTCACAACAACACATAAATACCCTTTAAGACCTAGATCCCACAACAACTTGCGCTCTAAAGTGTTGATGAACGCTTTTTTTAAACCTCAGTGGATTGAAACCACATGATTTTATGTCAAATCTCTATCACCCACAATTCGTATAGCTCGCTTTTCAACAGAGTCCAAGAGAGAGAAGATGGAAACAGAAGCTGCACCCTAAACTCGACAACAGTAATCCATACAGGGACGAATATAGGACTTATTAGGTTTAATAATAAATTAATAAATAAAGATTAAAATAAAATATCGTTATTTAACACATAAAAATATAATATAAATATATCGTTATACATTATAATTCAATTTAAATTCAAGATTAAATAATATGTTCATACACAAAATAACTACTGTTAATATGAAATATGAAATAAGGGATTTGATAGAGACATTTAGGTTTTTACTATGGTAAATTGAAATGTAAACTCCAGGTAAGTGTATATTATAAAATAAGTAATAGCCGATTTGATGCAACATGGAGGGGGAAGTTGAAACCAACCAGCAACATCCTCACTACGTACGCTACTGTGAGGTTGCTACCTTTGACTAGATTCAGTTCATTTGCCAGCACTTCTAAGATATCTCCTTGGCTAGTGGTGTCTCACCGCTATTAATAAGAGTACATATGGTCTTACGTTAGTTCGTTTTTAGATAGCAGGAATTAAAGCACGCGACTGGAGAACGCGCGGTTGTTCCATCCATGCGTATACAAAAAAAATTAAAGATTACAAATCAAGATGTGGGGATGCCTTATTATATCTGTTAAACTCATGAGCTTTATTATGACCCTTCTGTTGATTTAAAATCTTTATTGATTTATTATTTGCTCTTAGATTTTTAACTGGGCGTGTCAGGATGTCCAAAATATGTGTTTTGTACTGCAATACCTATAGTTCTGCTTTATGAGAAAGTTACAGCATCGCTAGATTTATCAGTGTGGCGTATATATTGGTACATTTTTCCTTATTTTTCTTTTTATGAGTTTTTTGACAACACACAGATTTTCAGTATTCATACTGGTTTGTTATCCTGTTAAACCATAAAACTTGTCGGCACTTTACTGAAATCGATGCTTCTATACGATGCTTAAACTACACTTGACCATGATTGAACTAGTGCCAAAATATCGGGATCTCACATTGAATACAATCGCGTTGCTTTAATCCCTAAACATTTAATAAAAAGTGTTTATCAACATCCCAGAGTGCGTGTTAATGAGATACATAGAACGCAAAAGCTGTTTAAGCTAAATATTTAAAAATACAAATTTGTTCAACAAAAAATGTAATAGTTGCACCTCGTCCATTATATCTTATTAATATTATTTATTTCTTTTGTCATTTCAAATGGCATTTCTCATTTGACTTACAAATTTGTTGAATTAATTTCAAAAAATATAATGAAAATAAAAAAAATAATATAATAATACTAAAGGCTTTAATAAAGGCGACGACATCGTGTCAGACAGTTAAATAAGATGTTTTTGTTTTATTATTATTATTATTTATTAATTCAATTTTGTTTTTGTTTCTTCTTAAGATTTTTGTTTAAATAATAAATAATGTAAAAATTATGAATAAATAACATTAAGTTTTTAAGTTCGTTGAATTATATTATATGTTGGATGAATTGTTTATCAAAATACTATTTTGTTTTATATCTTTAGACTTAATATGTTTTAATTAATTTGGATTTAGTAAATAAAATCAATTTAAGATCCCAAAATTTTTGTTGTTATCCGGAGATTTTTAATAAAATAACCTTTATAATAACTACAAAACAACAAGTAGCACAACAGCTAGCAATTTTCAAAGGAAGTAGTATCGGAATTCTATGTTAATTTAAAAAGACACCCAAATTTACCCATATACACTCAACTAATTAACTTAAAATAAAAAATATTAAATTGACCAGAAAATTAATTTATTTTGTTTATTTTATAATTCGTTTCGGGAATTAATAACTTTTTTTATAAACAACAAAAAACAGACAGATTTTAAAATAAATTTTCAATAAATATCAACTTATTTGAAACAAATTAATAAGAACAATAAAAAAGTTATCCCAAATTATTATTGTTATAAAAAAATATTTTTTTTTGTTTTATATTTGTAATATTAATATTTTGAGTCTTTTGTCAATATCATAAATAATACACAATTTTTTTAAAATATGTTAATTAAACGACATTTTATTTTCCATTTTTGGTTGATAATTTGGAATCCTTTAAAATTAATCTCGGTTAAATTTAATTTGTTATAAAATTCATAAATCGATGCATTTTATGAGGTTTTTAAGTTTAAGACTTTTAAATCGTATCAATTTCAGAATATTCATTTTTTTGTTCGTTTCTTAATTGGAATTCATATTTCCCGTGAGCATGATTTTGTGAAATAGAGTGTAGCTATAGACTGGCTTTTAATTTACAAAACCATCGCAATACGACATCATAACTTTAATATTTAAATAATATTGAGTTACAATCAAATCACACATATCTCAATCTTTTTTTCAACAAAATAAATTTGTCAACTAATCTTGATCAATGGTGCCATTTGCATTAATTTCTATTCAAACATCAAAAACAATAATTATGACCACAAATTGATTTAATCAATAAAAAAAACAAATATCACATCTTAAATTGTCATCAAAAACACCCAAGAACAAACATATAATATTTTGATAATAAAATTAATTTAGACAAAAAAATAAGAAAATAAACCAAATATTTCATTCTTTGAAAGAACAAAAGATAACTATTTGGAATCTGGTCATTCAAGATTTTAATTTTTTGTATATTTTTTGTCATTCCTCAATTTGTTAGTTTTTTTATTCGAAAATCAAATTAAGATGTTTGTCTAACAACATTTTTCTTTTAAAATATAAACATAATTTTTTTTTTAATTTAAGAAAATATATGTGGATGTAAGAAATACAAAAATGTTGAAGGATAAAACTTGAACTGTTGAACAACATAATAAGACACAAATAAACAACGAGACCATCATTTTCAAAGTTATCGTATTAAGCTCAAGTTAATATATCAACTGAAACAACTTTGAGTAAGCTCCAGATAGTGAATATTTGTAAGGATGGCGTTCACCTTACTACAGCAATTTTTTAAAATAAAAAGTGCTATCTAACGGGAACCACAATATGTGCCAAAACCATGTGCAAATTTTCCCGTGATTTGTAAACCGAATACTTCGCAGTTTAAAAACATTAAGCGTTTAATCGGACAAAGACACTTCATTATCACAGATCATACTAACGAAAACCACTTAGTGCAACATACAAAGAGAATTTAAGTCTGCACAGTGCTGAATTGGTTATGTGTACATCAATCTTTCTGATCACAAGAGCTACAAAAATTGCTCCATCATTTTCGTGAGAACAAGTCGACAGAATGTTGTACTACAACCGTCCTTCACTGTTTCATTACAGTTATACAGAGTTCTGGTGGGTCTTGCTTCGTGGTCTTGGTGGACAGGTATCTGCTGTGATATTTGTGAAACCAAAAATTAGACCAACAATAATAAAATTACTTTCAAAATTCAAGACTAAAATTCAGGTATGAATGGAATTTTTTCTTATGAGATGTGCGTCTGCAGTATGCATAATAAACAGTTAGTTAAGGTATTAAATGACTTTGTTTGGGTATTAAACGACTTGTCTAAAATCAAGATTCACAATGACGCTGAGACTCAGTGGCACTAGGATACTAGCTGGTACTTAACATGCCTGCCGAAAAGATTGCGTTTTGTTGTACTCGGAATGGGCTTTTCTCACCTTGCCATTTCATTTGGGGATGGCTCTAATTAGCCATGGTCTTAAGAGTCGTAAGAAAAAATATTGTGAGAGATCTATAAACTAAAAACAAGAAATTCAAGATGTCAGAAGGTAAGGTGTTAGTGGATAGGTGCCCTCACGTCCATCGCGATCTTTCTCTTTACATTTATTCAATTTGTGATTTTAAAGATATGTTTTCTAGTGTGTTTTACCATGCTAAACATTTTAAAACGTCCGAACGTTTCACTGATGGCGACACACAATCAATCGCATACAGCAGACTACTTCAAATGACAAGATCAATCAGAATTGCCAACAAATCGTGTGCGTCTTTTTTGCAACACAATCAATCATGAATGTAACACAAAATTCAACAATAAATGTATGTATGTACGAATAAACATACAATAATGTAATTATTGTATGTTTATTCGTATCAATAACTATGCACTAATCTAACAATAGAAATCTTCAAAACAGGAAAATCACTTAAATTGCATGGAGTGCAAAATACAATAAAGATTATGAATTTCATTATTTTCTTGGCGAAAAAATGACATAAAAAGACGAAGGTAAATTTATAAAAAATAGCATCATTACCAACATGTATAAAGGATATTATCCCAGCATGATGTCATTACATCTTTTAGCTCCCGCATTTTTCTAAATAACAAATTTTAAAGTTGTCAAGAAAGTGTCATCTTTTCTTGATGCCTTCTGAATGTAAAGAGATTTTTTTCTCAATCAATGTGTCCAAATAGATAAACATTTCTTTTGTTTCGTCCTAAAGTCCTTTTGTAAAATAAATTAAATGGATTTTTTTTCTAATCATAAATGTCGAATTTTTACGATTTTTCGTTAAAAATGTGTTTTGTTGAAATAGAGACGACCACCAGGTTTGAAATTCATCATTGTAGGTAGAACGTGATTATGTTGCTTTTGTTTGAATACAGTTTGCATGTTTTTAAGAAATAGTTAATACTTTTTAAGAATATCAATTGAAGTTTGAGGTTTCATAGGTGGATAATAATGGAAAGTAAGAAGAATGTGACAATCCTGTCACTTCATGTAATCGGCTTGTTTGTAAAATTTTATTTATGATTGTTTGAAGATTATATGGCTTGTTTTTAGTGTAATCCACAACCGGTGTAAGGTTTATAAGAAGAATCATCATTGGTGTATGTGGGTTACAGTAAAATGGATTCCCAATTATCATATCTATCACTTTGATCACCACGATAATATATAAACCAAACGAATCGTTATCAAGATCACCCCGAAGATGCTATAAATTAAATGGTATCAGAATAGTTTTTTCTTTTGTTGTAAGCTTTACTTTTGTAAAACTAACTAAATAAATTGAATTTCTTGGTGTGAAATACAAAATAAAACAAACAGAACATTATTATTATTTTATATATGTATTTTAAAGATGTTTTTGTTCAACGTTTGGAATTTGGGTAACAAATGATCGGATGTCGGTATTTTAGAGTAACATAAAACAAATTAAAAAATTTGACAATTTTCTTATCCGTTCTAGTCTCTTGTTATTATCTGATTATTATTGGTCATAAATTATTTTAAAGTGTCACCACAATGTCACCCACGTTGTCATAATATTATTATATTTCTATTTGTAAATGTGAGATAATTGCGTATCGTTTTAAGAGGTTATCGTGATTTTTTACGTTCAATCAAACCATAACTCTTCGATCAATCATCAAAGCTACATACAATGTTTTATAATTCAAATAATATAAATTTTATTTCAAAATCCACTTAACTTCTGTTTTGTTTAAATTAAAATCGAAATCGTTCTCTCGTATCATCATCCTTTCCAAATACAAAATATATTTCTTTTGCGCGTATCACTCTGCTACACTCAAATCGTAAAATTTCATAGGAGAAATTGAAATCTTTATAATCATCGTCTTAATGTTATCTTGATATTTTGACATTTAATATAAACAAAACTAAAATAGAATCGTAAAGTATCTTTTGAGTAAATATATATAATATATATTTATTATTGTTTAATTCATTTCTTTAAAGTGGTTTTTAAAATAAATCTATTTCGATCAAATGAGATGTGAAATTTTTCTTTTCGATCGTGAGAACATTTTAATCGGAGCCTATTGTGGAAACATGAATGACAATGTAATAACGATTCATACAATTTAATTTTATTGTTGCACAAAATATTTAAATAATATTGATTATATAGTTCAAAACAATTTTAAAGTAAAGCATTTTTGAGAAGAAAGTTTCGGATTTTGCTTCACTGCCAGTATTAGATGAATAACCATAACAGGATCAGTGTAGTGAGTTTCATACTCAATAAACTTCATACTTCATATTAATGCAATAAAACCAATCGGATTTAAGCTTCTGATCTGTATATTATTGAGCCGTTATTCATCAGTTGGACAAGTTTTGGGTAAAAGTTAAGATTTGATTTGATTTTTTCAGAAGAAGACTTGTTCCTATCAGAGGGATTGCGCACTGTTTAAAATCTAAACATGCGCCTACTATGACATGAAATATTTAATCCTTTTCAAAACAAAATTTACGGGAAAGGTTATCTCCTCCTACTAGTCTCATCCGTTTGATATCATTATTTATGCCCTATTACTTATGACCTACCTATTAGTATTAATCTATTAAAATTGTAACTAAACAATTTTATATTAAAATCTGGTCTTATTTAAACGGTAACAAAAGAAAGATTCAATTACACCAGCTTGTAAATTGAACTATTTTGACAATAATTCAAAAACTGTGCACTGCAAAATTCTAAAAAAAATTACAATGTTTCTTAAATTGCTCTTTCATGAAGTGTCACATAATCAGTTTTCTTTATTTTAGGATGGGGGTGAGAGTGGGGAAGGGTGAAGAAAAACATTTTTGGCCCGATTGAGTGGGATCTCATATGAAATAGCAACTTATTGAAATGCTGCAATTTTTTCAAAATTTTGCTGTGCACAGTTTTTGAATTACGGTCAATTATTATTATTGAAATATAATTTGAATTAATAATGTATATTTTCCAATTTAATTTATTTTACAAGTTGGTGTAACTGGTCTCTTAACTTACCATAAACTGCTTTCGCTAATATATTTTAACAAAGCGTAAGATTTTCTGTATAATTTGGATCAATTTTTAATTGACATTTAAGAAGAAAAGAACATTCTTATGTGCCTATGGTCTGGCAATATAAAAACTCTAAAACACAACTTTATGTAAATTGTTTTTGTCAGTATGTTCTTCTTAATTCACGGAACTCTTTTTTCATTTTAATTTGTTTATATTTACTACCACAAACTTTTTTATTAAATTATAAATTAAAAACAATTTAATGTTTTAAATGTCAAAAGATATTCAATGTTTTCTTCATAGTAGTGCTAATTTTTATAGATTGAATAACAATAATTGCGAGATTAACTTAAATTTATTGAGCTATTTCCACTAATTATTTAAGTAAATTATTTTTAAAGGATGAGAAATATTTTTTAACGACACGAAAAAATATTTATGTTATGCAATTATTCACAAAGTACAACAAGTTACAACAGGGGCCCTATTCTCGAACACATATTTGTCAATCGACAATATTGTCAATTTCACCAAAATGCTTAACAACTTTGTATAAAAATGGTATGCTGTAGCACAAATTTATTTATCCTTTAGACACAAACCTTAGTCACAAACAAATTATTACAAAATTATAACAGATTTTTGGTACTAAATTCGAAATAAAACAATGTGGTTGTTAGCAACTTTTTTGACAACTAATCTTTTTAATCTTAAAACATGCAAAATAAAATAAAAATATATTTAATAAATAAATATCTTTTAATGATATATATAACAATATGATTATTTAATATTATTAAAGACTTATTTTTGCATTATAAATTAATTTTTACGCCAATCAAATTTGTATAAAAAAGTCAACAAACAAAACATAAAACAAAATTGTGATTTTGACAGTAACTATATTGTTCTTGTCAGATTTACAATATTGTGTTGAATTTTCACCAAATTGGTGTTACATAATACGAAATTCACAATATTGTGTGAACTTACAATATTGTGATGACATTTATGTGTTCGGGAATAGGGTCCCAGTACGTTTTGAGATAAAAGAAAAAAATTCTGTTTGTCGTGAGTGTAAAATTTGTACACAAGACGCGTTAGGGTTGAGTGTGTGTTGTTAAGAAGGTTATGTTTTTTGAACTACATATGAAGTTAGTTACAATACAAAATGAAATGGTATAATATAATATGCTACGTTAGGTTACATCTCCCTTTTTATAATAATTTTCATTTAAACAAAATATTTTAATTCAACTTAATCTATAAATCTTATTTAATAGGTAGTTTAACTATTCTTCCGGATCTAGTCTTATACCCATCCTCTTGTTTTGGTACTTGAACCTCAACATCAATTTTTGGTTGTTTTTCTATCGTTGGTTGGATAGTAGTCTGTATAGTTGGTTGTTCCTTGTTCATCTCATTTTGACTAGATTCAATATTGGTAGCTTCACTAATACTAGTCTCTTGATTAGTTGGAAGTATAACAGTTACATACGATGTTGATGGTTCATTTATGTTTACATTACTTCTTCTTAAATGAATTGAATTTCTTCTGCATTCTTTTCCTGATGGTCCTTGAGCCCAATATGATCTGGGTGATTCATCAGGTCTAATTATTTTATCTGACTTCCATTACTTGTTCTGTTGTTTGTATAATACTGGCTCATTTGTTTGAAATATTTTGGATTTCTTTGTATGTACCTCTGCATAACTATTTTGCTTTTTTCTTATTAATTTTAATTTTTTATCCGTATGTGTTATTGTTTTATTTCTTAACGTATTTTATCAGTGTAGTTGATTGTTGTTCTTGTGTTATGAACTAATAGTCGTTCATTTGGTGTACCTATTTTTTCTCTAGGTGTGTTGCGTGAATTTAATAATGCCATAGCAATATCACTTTCATATTTAAGACATTTTTTGCTGTCTGTACATATCTTTCTAATAAACCATTAGCTTGTGGAAAGTATGGACTTAAGGTTATATGTTTTATTTGCCACTCGTTTATAAATTCTTTAAACTCTATTGACGAAAATTGTGGACCATTGTCTAATAACAAATTATTTGGAATTTCAAATATAGAAAACCAGTATTTTAATTTTGACACTACTGATTTCGTACAGATAGACCTTAATATTCTAAAATCATAAAAATTTGAATAATTGTCCACAGTCAATATATATTCATTATTCTGAAAATGAAACAAATCAACTGCTACTTCTTGCCATGCTCTACCAGGAATTTCTCGTTCTATTGTTGGCTTACAATTATGGTGCTGCTGATAAATCGCACAATTTGAAATATAATTATTAATATCTTTTGATATGTGCAACCAAAATACCGATTGTCTCACTCGATTATAACAACTAATCATTCCTAAGTGACCCAAATGAATTTGTCTCAATGTATCAATTTTAATTTCTTCAGGAATGATCACCGTTTCTCCTTTAAATATTATTCCTTTATAGTACGCAAGTTCGTCACAAAATGTGAAATAATTTTGTAATGGTTTTCTGACTTCTCGTATTCTTTCTGGCCATCCTAATATTATACTTTTTTTAAGTTGTTGTAGATTTTCATCATTAGCCGTTGCTTTTCTTATTCTTTCCATTGCATCCTTTGAGCCACCTAATATTACATTGTACATCAATTTCTTGTGTTTCTTCATTATCTTCATCTTTTGGAATGCAATCTCTACTTAGTGTATCAGCAGTATATAATTCAGAACCTTTTTTATAACTAATTTCTCGTGCATACGGACTTATATCAAACAATAATCTCTGCAATCTCGGTGGAGCTGCTTGTATATTCTTCTTGGAAATAGATTCAAGGGGTTTATGGTCTGTTTCCACTTCTATCTTTTTTCCATAGATATATTCATGAAATTTTTTGAAAGCATATCTAATTGCAAATGCTTCTTTTTTATTTGTGGATATGTTTGTTCAGTTATATTTAAAGCTTTTGTTATATAAGCAACTGGTTCTCCATTTTGTAATAAGACCCCCCTACTGCTTTAGAGCTAGCATCATTTGATACTGTGAAAGGTGCATTTACGTTATAATATTTAAGAACTGGTGGTGATTGTAATTCTTTCTTAATTTGTATAAGATTATTTTCATGTTCATGTTTTCATGTTGTCCAAAACCATTCATTATTTTGTTTTAGTAGATCTCTTATGTTTTTAGTTTTTTTTTAGATAAATTTGGAATGAATTTACTTAAATTATCATACCAAGAAATCTTTGAAGTTTTTTCTTATTATTTGGACTTTATGGTTGATTAATAGCTTCTATCTTATCAGGATCAGGTAATAATCCATCTGATGTTACTATATGACCTAAGAACTTTGCTTGTTGTTTAATAAATACACATTTGTCTTTATTTAATCTTATTCCAGTTTCTAGTAATATTGATAATACTTTTTCTTGATGGCGAATTAATTCTGCATTTGTTTTTCCATAAATTAAAATATCGTTCATCGAACATTCACAGTTTTTTAATACTGTGGATAGTAATTGTTGAAAAATTTCAGGGGCGGATACTAATCCAAAAGACAATCTTTTAAATGAGAACCTTCCCCAAGGAGTTGACATTGTTAAATACTTTTCAGTTTTTTCAATAACTTTGATCTGCCAATATCCTTTTTTACAGTAAATATTTTGCATCTTTAATTTTAGCAGCAATTTTCTCTTATGTTTTTAGTGGATAATGCGTTCTTTTTAATTGTTTATTTAGTTCGGATGGATCTATACAAATTCGCATCTTTTTATTTTTCCTTACTATAACCATTGGACTTGATATTGGTGTTGGTTCCAATTGTGGCTTAATTACATCTAATTCTACAATTTTCATCAGTTCTTTATGCACATCATCTCTAATAGCATATGAAATTTTGCATGGTGGCTTATTTTCAAAGCTTGCTTCGTCATTTAAGTCTATTTCATAAATAAAATTTTTGATACATCCCAAGCCTTTATAAATTTCATCTTCATCTTGAATAGTATTTACTCTTTTAATCAGATCTAAATCTTGACTTGTTTTACGACTTAAAATTTACTGAAATTCTCCATCTATAATTTTAAAATTAATTTCTTTTTTAACGCCTTTAATTTCACATTTTAATATCGATTCGCCAAGTACGACAATTTTATGATTAGAATATGTTACTAATATTTTTTTATTTGGTACATACACCAAGTACCATTTACTTTTTTTAACAAGTTTAATGTCAAAACATTACACTGTGCTCCAGTGTCAAGTTTAAATTTAATAATTATTTTATTAATTTTAGCCGCTTCTATCCAATCATCATTTTCATCTCCCATTAACGAGTAGAGATACAAATTATCAATTTCTGGTTCAGATATTTCGTTATCAGATAAAAGTTCTTCTTGATTAATCAATTGAACACGTTTTGATTTGCTAGTTCTACATTTTTTTTAAATGTCCAGTTATACCACATTTTTCGCATTTGTTTTTGTAAGCTGTACATTGCATCCTTCCTTGTCTTTTACCACATCTGGAACAATTAAACGAATAATTATCTTTTCCTTTATTCTCATATTTACCTTTATTTTTGACAATTTCAACTTTTATTTCTTCTTTATTTTTCATAACCTTCAATTGTGTTGAGCTTGACTTGCTTACTATGCATATTGAGTGAAGTGAATAAAAACTAGAATAATCTTAAAGTATAAACTATTTAGCATTAGCACATTCTTTATTTCGAGTGAATAAGAATGTACTAATTTTTTTTTGCATCTGCTAGAAAATTGTAGAAATTAGGTGCGTTCGATTTGACTGAAACAACTGAAAAAACAACAACAATTGCATTTAATTCTTCAGTTGATTCAGTTGCTTCAGTCAAATCGAACACGGCTTATACTGAAAATAATATATGTCAAACTTAAACAAAACTAGACTAAACAAAACTTAAATTAAAATGTCGGACGAGACTATGAATTCCAACTTTAATAAAAGCAATTCCAGAAATTTTGTTGTAGTTATCAAAAAATTTCCGATAGTTTTAAGTAAGTCGAAACTACCGGAAATCAAAGATAGAAAAAAATGCAGCCATCCTTGAGGTTTGCGAGGAGTTGGAAGATCGGTTTCTAACAAAATTTACAACAGAACAAACAATAAAAAAATTTTTCATTTTGCCAACGAAGAAGCGAGCACAAAAAAATTACAGAGAAAAGTTCTCTTAGAACAACTAGCCACGTTTAAGAAAATGGGGGATCTATCTTCTGCTTATTTGGGTTGGGAATTTAAAGAACTGCAAAATTCAAATAACAATGAAAGTGTGGAATATTTAGAAAACGAAATGTGGAATATTTAGAATCGCAAAAACAACCAAAAGGCTGTAAAAAGCCGCGCCATGTTTTTCTTTAGCTTGAAACTATCATTTTAACTATAACAAATAAATTCTTGTATCTTATTCTTTACAAAAACTTCTCAAATCATAAAGCACTAGTTATAAAATTTCTTAATGGCATTTTGTTTTCTAAACATCTAGCTATATTATATAATTTAAGTAATACTCTAGAACTACATATCATAATTCTAAAATATATAATAAATATACACATATATTAAAATTTATTTAGGCAGAGGAAATATAATTTATTTTTTTTTCTATAAAAAACCGCTCACTTTCACTTACATATTTCTTGAACAAAAACCTTGGTGCGACCTTTTCTTAATATGACAATAAAGCCAACCGCATAGTGACTATGGTTGACTCATAATAAACATTATATTGAAATGACCATTGATTAAATAGCAATCTTAAATGAATATCAATGAATGTTAAAATTCAGTACGAAAAGAAATTTATTGATAATGTTATTTCATAGTCATCGTTATATTGTTATAGTTGCCATTTGCTAGATATTCTTACAGCAAATCATGTCTTATATAAAATTAAGCATACCGTAATAATATAAAGGAAATTTCAAATAGATTACTATACTTCAGGAAAATTGTAGAAAATATGATACTGACTTAATTAGTATAATTAGAAGTCCACTGTTGAATTCATCGGCTTTTCACAGTCGTCTGAAAATAGACCTTAGGAATGACATTATTAAATTAATTGAGAAAAGGTCGCGCCAAGGTTTTTGTTCAAGAAATATGTAAGTGAAAGTGAGCGGTTTTTTATAGAAAAAAAAATAAATTATATTTCCTCTGCCTAAATAAATTTTAATATATGTGTATATTTATTATATATTTTAGAATTATGATATGTAGTTCTAGAGTATTACTTAAATTATATAATATAGCTAGATGTTTAGAAAACAAAATGCCATTAAGAAATTTTATAACTAGTGCTTTATGATTTGAGAAGTTTTTGTAAAGAATAAGATACAAGAATTTATTTGTTATAGTTAAAATGATAGTTTCAAGCTAAAGAAAAACATGGCGCGGCTTTTTTACAGCCTTTTGGTTGTTTTTGCGACGATTTGACTGTTTTTTGTAAAGTTATAATATAATATGGGAGAATCAAATTATTATTATCCATATAAAATGTTTTCTACAGAGAACTTTACTCTCGATTTTTTATCAATCTAGGACCTAGGTGCAATATTTTAAAAAATAAAAGTATCGTTTTTATGTAAACAGGTCTCAACTCATGACATGAACAACTTGTAATGAAACGTTTCATTTCTCATAATGTTTTGTCATTTAATTAATGCGTCGGCCGGAATAATTAAAACCCAAAAACCAGCTAATCGTTTTATTTTATATTTTTTGAAATACGGTATTCCAACAGGAGGTCTTGTTTCTTTTATTGCCTTAATTCATTTTTTGATTAGGATATGAAAATTTGATAAAATTAAAAATTAGTCGAGGACTGTATTTCAATTAAAAATAATAAAATTTATAAAACTTAAAACTTACAGTGCCAAAAAAATAATTACAGAAATTCTATTGATTGTTGTGCATATAGTGATAATTTTTTTTTGCTTGTAAAACTAGTTGAAGTTTGTTTTATATGTTAAAATCAGTTAATTGCAAAATTACAATTTTTTTTTCTTATTAAAAACAGGGAATAGAATTAGAAAAAAATAGTTTGTGTTCATATTAATTAATTAATTAAAACGTGCTATTTGGTCATAAAAAAAAATCCGTATGTCCGTACCGTTAGTGGTTGAAACGATTAAAAGTTGAAAATTGAAACCAATTTCCACATTGTTTAAAAAGGAATAATGTTCATTCATAATATCCGTTAATTTGTTGCAAGGGAAAGAATATCCAATGTTTTAATATGTACTTGGGGAAGAAATTTGCAAGAAATGGCGAATATAAGTTTCAAAATAATAACGGCGCTGTAGAAAATTAAAATCAAGAAAATGGAAACCCTGCATCATTGAATTTTTCAATTGAGTTGTTTATTAAAAGAAAAAAAATATTTATTTGTTTTGTGTTGTCCTAAATTCTAATTTGAAACAAAGTTAAACGTTATAAACAATAATAAATAGCAAATAAGTTTAAAACGATAAAAATAAATTTTTAAATAAGTATTTTTGCGTAATTTTAAGTACCTATGTATGGTGGCGGGTAAGTCTATTATTATTATTATTATTATTATTTTTGATATTCTTATTATTATTGGTAAATTAAATAATTGTTACTTATTTTAATTATTAATTATATATTTTGTTTCTCTTAATATGTTTTTTTTGAGTTCATGAATTTCCAAATACAATTTTGATTTCAAAATATAACTAAATTAGCTGCAGCATTTTATTTTCTTGAATTTAATTTTATGCATTTCTTTTCTTCGCGGGTTTTTGTTTGGTTATTTTGTTTGTCTGCAATGAATTGATTTAAAACCTATATAGAGGGTGATCCAGGGTAAACGTAATGTCAACGGGCTAATAAGTAGGTAGTATTCCTAGCGGTTAAACGGATCTTCACAGGCTCTACTCCCCACTCCCAAGCTCCTGATATTAGTCGAGGCAACAACCGCTTTAGAGTTCTGTGAAGTTAAAAAAAAATTTATTTGTAACATTATTGACACCCTGTGTTGACAGTGTTACAAGTTGGCGCCCAAAGTATTTATATGGCTTCCTTCCTAGTTAGTTAATCCCATCCTACTTCCTTTACCATTTTGTTTGAAATTTTCTTCACTTAACTTCCAAATTAGATAAAATTAATTTTTTAGTTGTTGAGTTTCTTTGTGTATTACATTTCAATAAAATTTGTTTTATTTATTTTGCTCTTTTTTTTTTAAACAATATTTTGTGTAGTCTGAAAATAAAAATAAATCTATTTCCGCTTTATGCATCGAATATAGTATTTTTATCTATACTTCAAAATTCCAGTCTATCGGTCCATTCGCCATTCATTATTTCCTCTTAAAATGAGTATGAATTTTGTCTTTGCGAACACGATAAAAACAGTACATTTCATAATTTCAATCACCATAAAGTTCCAGTAATAAATTAATACTGTTTGAATTTATTGGATTGTTTAATATATTATCCCCACCCTTTCCTTCCTTTTCCCTGCTACCTACCTTAAAATACCATCTCGTTTAGCAATACCCTAGTGACATTACGTTTGATTTGGCTCATCCTCTACATGCAAAAATATATTTACTCATCAATTTTATTTCTTTAATATTTTGGCACCGCCGTAGAAATTTACTAGTTTATAAAAAAAAAATATATAAAAGGAAATTCTTTTTTCGAAAAATTTATCAAACATTTCTCTAACCTGTTATCTATAAATCTACAAGGATAGGCAAGATAACGGAAACGAGTCGTTATATATTTTTTTTATTTTTGATTTACAAAATCCATTACTTTAGTTTAAAATCATATTATATTATAATTTAATTTTAATTTTTGTTTCCTATCTGATCTTTATTTTTTTTAAACGAAAACGTGCATTTTTTTTTTTTGTAGCATTATTAATTTTTTTTCGCTAATCTTTGCAATAGCAACTACCTTTTTATTGCTTGTGGCAACCGGTTGTAAGTTTTTCCTTCAAAATATCATGGACGTTTTCCTTTTAGAACGCGACGAGTTGGAAGTCGAGTTAGAGGTGCGCGGTATAGCGATTGATGATCCTATCGCAACTGAAATTTTGCAAAATCGTGTAGTTTCAGAAAAACCGGGAAAGGTGAAGCACATTTTAAAATGCACTTTAAGGCAGCAAAGCGGCCGAAAGACGAGCTCGAGACGTGTAGTAAAAAACTAAAAATTTTGCAAGCAGATATTAGTCAACTAGCTGAACTAGACGTTAGCGAACAATTAGCTTCTGCCCGAAAAATTGAATCGCGTCTCTTACATGTTGCGGGTAGACTGAAACGTGCATCTACGTCTCCAACATATATGGCCGATGCGAAGAAACTACTTCACTCCTGCGAAAATTTGCTGAGTAGTGTTCAAATATATTTAAATGATTTAGATAAACTTAATATTTCTATAGAATCTGCTAAGGCTGTTAATGTTGAAAACATGAGTTATAGAAACGATTCCTCAGACGATGAGTTTATACCAACCACCAATCCGGACAATCCAAATCGCTCAACGCAACCAGCACCCAATTCAAAATTGTTACTTATTCCACAATCTTTGCAAGCGCATCCTGAGTATTTAATATCAGAACCAGGCAGTTCTCGCCAGACATTGGTTAAAGACCAATCATCCGCAATGACTTTTATGATGACTCAACTCCAACTGCTATCACAGCAAGTTGAAATGCTTAGCAAGCAGTGTGGTAATCTTTAGTCTGAACTAAAGAACGAGGAACCAATACATGTGGCCGTATCTCAGACAAACCCCCCATCAAATTTATTATACCCACCAGCTCAGCAGCTTAAACAATCTTTTCCTAGATATCAAGGCACAACAAACCACCAACCATCACATCCTTCTTCAATGTACCCGGTAAGTTCACAGCTTCCGACGCAAGCTCAAGTATTTCCACCAAATGCAAGGGCAACCCAACTTCCTCAAGCTCCTCAAATATCAACGTATGCACCTCATTTACAGTACTCTAGTACAATTAATGTAGCAGCTGCCTCTGGGGCACCTAATATTCCACCTTATGCACAAGACTATGGACAGCCTACTTCCACTGGTATTAGGTATATACCAGACCAGCGTAGTTTGTCACGGAGTGGTCTGCTCTTTGATGGTTCTCCAACAGGAATACCCATAAATCTCTTTCTCTTTCAACTGGAAACTCTGGCAACTTCTATGAATTTATCGGCTGAGCAAATACTAATTGAAGTCAGCTTCGTTCTGAAAGGAATTGCTTCCCATTGGTACTGGAGTTATCGACAACAGAACCCTACCGCCAACTGGCATGAACTAAGACACCAATTGGTGGAACGCTTTAAACATCGCAGACCGGATTCCGATATTGAGAACAAAATAGATTCACGTAAACAGCTGCCAAACGAGTCTTTCCTCGAGTTTTATTAGCAAATTTGGAGCCTAACCGTTCAGTTAAGCCCACCTTATTCCGATGCTCAACTTATAAAAGTTTTGCTAAAGAATATGAGACCAGGCTTAAAATATCAACTTACCGACCGCAAATTTAACAATCTCGGCGACTTAATCAATAGTTGTACAAGCTGGGAAAATACATGGAAAGATTTAAAAATAGATCCTGATAACTTTTACCCCACAAACGAATTAATTTCGGTGCGGACCATCAGATGCATACAACACAAAGACGCCTAGTGAATGCACTGGAAGAAGATTCTTATCAAAGAACCAGTAACGATCATCAATTTAGCCAAACCGAACATTATACTGATGCGCAAGTTTCAGAAATGCGCAAACCTACTTTTAACAATTATAGAACTCCACTCGTGGAGCAACCATCAATCCAGAAAAGCTCTACACCAAGCCCAAACCGCACATACGTTATATGTTTCAACTGCGAAGATATTGGTCATCTCTTTGTTGATTGTCCGGTTCCACCAACGCGTTGGTTTTGTTACAAATGTGGCCTTAAAGATACGATCACCCCAAGATGTCCACGTTGTGCGGTAAACGAATCAAGGGGACCGTGGAGAACTGGGAACCACAGTGCCCCAAGATTTACCCAGCCCAACCGTATTTTGCAGAGTCCTGTTGTCCAACCACCACCAGCGTCAAACAGACCAAACAGACCGATGCTGATGAATCCTCCGAAATAGATTCTAACGCGTCTTCAGATTCCTTCTTTTCTGCCAAATCTGGGCAAATTAACGATGACAATAGCGCGATTAATTCTATCTCTGTTAATAAATATTTGTTTGAGCCTCCAATGAAGCAGAAGAAAACACTAAATAAAGAGACAAAATCAGTTCAACGCAGTCTGAGGGCACGCTTAAGGACACAAGCATATTGGCAATTGAGAAAAAATATGAAATTAAACATTCTTTCCTCAATAATCCATACAGACCTAACAGACCAAAGACCTTATGCAGAGGTAATAATTAATGAAGTTAAATACGGTGGTCTTTTGGATAGTGGTGCGACGATCAGTGTGCTAGGTGCTGGTTCTGAAAAATTTCTAAATAACCTCAATCCAAAATACCATGACTTTCCCATGTGCTTGAATACAGCTAGTGGACAGCCTCAAAGGGTCTTTGGATATATTGACGCTCATGTTAAATTTAATCAAAAAGAACGAAAACTAAGGTTATACATCGTACCATCACTGGAGCAGCCTCTTTATTTCGGTATAGATTTTTGGAATTTGTTTGGTATTACTCCCAGTTTATCGTCTATTTCCATCAATTACGCTAATAATGAGCGATCTAATTTTCATGAGATCACACCGACGGACCAAATCAGATTAGATTCAATAATTGAATCGTTTCCTTCATATACGAAGCTAGGTCTTGGCAGGACTCATTTTATCACCCATAGTATTGATGTCGGATCCTCTAAACCAGTAAAGCAACGATTTTACGCAATATCACCAATCAAGCAAAAATTGATGAACGATGAGTTAGATCGGATGTTATCCATGGGGGTCATCGAAGAGAGTCAAAGCGCGTGGTGTTCACCAGTGACACTAGTACAAAAGTCAAATGGGAAAGTTCGTTTGTGTCTGGATGCCCGTGAGGTGAATAAAGTGACCGTTAAGGATGCGTATCCATTACCTCTTATCAATGGGTTATTGGGTCGATTGGATCAAACACGTTTCATATCAACCATTGATCTTAAAGATGCCTTTTGGCAGATTCCTCTCGACCCAGAATCCAGAGATAAAACAGCTTTCACGGTACCTGGACGGCCACTTTATCATTTCACGGTCATGCCTTTTGGTTTATGCAATGCACCTCAGACGATGTGCCGTCTGATGCATCGTGTAATACCGTATCGTCTAGACGACCGCGTATTTGTCTATCTAGATGACCTTTTGGTTACATCTGCCACCCTGGAAGAACATTACGATTTACTTATGGAAGTTGCTAACTTGATAAAACAAGCTGGTCTAACAATCAATATCGAGAAAAGTCGCTTCCTCCTCAAGGAAGTACGATATCTGGGCTATCTGGTTGGCAATGGATGTCTCCGTACTGATCCTGAAAAGGTGAGGGCTATTGAAGAATACCCAGTCCCAAGGACTATCAAACAAGTAAGACGGTTTATGGGAATGTGTGGCTGGGACCGCCGCTTCATAAAAAAATTTGCAACAATCGCAACACCATTAACGGATCTTACTAAAAAGGGAACGAAATTAAAGTGGTCTGAAACAGCCGAAGAATCTTTTAAAGCACTGAAGCACTCATTAACAACGGCCCCTGTCCTTGCTAATCCTGATTTTGAGAAGATGTTTTACATACAGTGCGATGCCAGTACTACTGGGGTAGGCAGCGTGCTGTTCCAAATTGATTCTGGTGGAGATGAACCATAACAGAACTCGAATGTTTCGCTGCAGTGCTGAGTGTTAAAAAGTTTCGTGCTTACATTGAGGGATATACTTTCACTATATTCACAGACCACGCCAGTTTACGTTGGTTGATGTCCCAAAAGGATTTGTCAGGACGATTGGCTCGTTGGAGTTTAAAGCTACAGGCTTTCAAATTTGAAATAGGGTATCGATAAGGTTCCATAAATGTTGTACCAGATGCACTTTTACGCGTGTATTCAGACGAACCAGTCACTCCACCTTCTCTCACCGTTGATGCAATCAAATCTTCTCGAACTACTAACACTGACAGTTTAGACAACCTGCTACCCTTGCACATAGATCTTTACTCACCTGCCTTTCAAGATCAAGAATATCAGGATCGAATTGAAAAGATTCAACTACTGGAACCGAATACTCACAATTTTTGCGTTAGAGACAATAAAATATTGTTCAATCCTTCCTTTGGCAAACGCTACGACGATACCGATGTACCAGACTGGAAACTAGTAGTTCCTTCCACACTAACCATCACTGTGATTAAACAAGCTCACGAGCCACCAACTTCCGCACACATGGGTATAGCAAAAACATTTGATAAACTAAGACGACAGTTTTTCTGGCCTCTTATGGCACAGGACGTCAGGAAGTTTATCTTAAACTGTAATACTTGCAAGATGATCAAACCAACCAATTATACGACTAGACCCGAAATTGGTAAGCAGACTGTTTCAGAACGTCCTTTTCAGAGGCTTTTCATTGATTTGATGGGACCTTATCCTCGATCAAAGAGAGGAAACGCGTATATTTTGATTGTCCTGGATCACTATTCAAAATTTGTTATCTTGAAGCCACTCAGAGAAGCTTCAGCTTCATTAATTTGTACTTTCTTGGAAAATGATGTACTCTTGTTGTATTCGGTACCCGAATTTATTAAAAGTGACAATGGGAAGCAGTTCACTTCGAAATTATTCCAAGACCTATTGACAAAATATGGAATTGAGCATATTCGTACTCCTGTTTATTCGCCGCAGAGTAATGCGTCTGAGCGTGTTAATCGGACTATTCTTTCGGCTATTCGTGCATATGTTAGCGATTGTAGCCATAATGAATGGACTTGTACCTGCAAAGTATTGCTGCGGCCATCCGTAACGTAATTCATGGGTCTACTAATTTCTCACCGCACTATGTTGTATTCGGACAACATATGATGCTACATGGATCTGAGTATCAATTAAAAAGACTGCTATCCAGAACAAACGAAAACGAGGTCTGTATTTTATCAAAACCAGACCGACTGAATCTAGCACGTGAAAAAATTCTCCCGTACCTCGAGATTGCATACAAACGGTCCGCAACAGGTTATAATTTACGTAGTCGAAATAGGAATCTTGTGGTAGGCCAAACGGTCTCCGCACGTTCATTTGCTCAAAGTGATGCCAATACTAAGTTTTCTGCCAAATTGTCAGCAAAATTTGTACCAGCGACAGTCGATTCGAAAATCGGAAATGTCGCATACCGACTGCGAGATGTACGGGGCAATTTAATCGGAACCTACCACCTCAAAGATATTCGATGCTAGAATCATATACGTCTTCAAATAGTACCGCTTAAAGTAAGATTTTTTTTTTTTTTGCCTGACTAGCTCTGCAGGTAGATTATGAGACCTCTTTTCTCAGGGTTGTGAGTCTTTCCCACGCTGTAATGAAACGTTTCATTTCTCATAATGTTTTGTCATTTAATTAATGCGTCGGCCGGAATAATTAAAGCCCAAAAACCAGCTGATCGTTTTATTTTATATTTTTTGAAATACGGTATTCCAACGGGAGGTCTTGTTTCTTTTATTGCCTTAATTCATTTTTTGATTAGGATATGAAAATTTGATAAAATTAAAAATTAGTCGAGGACTGTATTTCAATTAAAAATAATAAAATTTATAAAACTTAAAACTTACAGTGCCAAAAAAATAATTACAGAAATTCTATTGATTGTTGTGCATATAGTGATAATTTTGTTTTGCTTGTAAAACTTGTTGAAGTTTGTTTTATATGTTAAAATCAGTTAATTGCAAAATTACAATTTTTTTTCTTATTAAAAACAGGGAATAGAATTAGAAAAAAATAGTTTGTGTTCATATTAATTAATTAATTAAAACGTGCTATCTGGTCATAAAAAAAAATCCGTATGTCCGTACCGTTAGTGGTTGAAACGATTAAAAGTTGAAAATTGAAACCAATTTCCAGATTGTTTAAAAAGGAATAATGTTCATTCATAATATCCGTTAATTTGTTGCAAGGGAAAGAATATCCAATGTTTTAATATGTACTTGGGGAAGAAATTTGCAAGAAATGGCGAATATAAGTTTCAAAATAATAACGGCGCTGTAGAAAATTAAAATCAAGAAAATGGAAACCCTGCATCATTGAATTTTTCAATTGAGTTGTTTATTAAAAGAAAAAAAATATTTATTTGTTTTGTGTTGTCCTAAATTCTAATTTGAAACAAAGTTAAACGTTATAAACAATAATAAATAGCAAATAAGTTTAAAACGATAAAAATAAATTTTTAAATAAGTATTTTTGCGTAATTTTAAGTACCTATGTATGGTGGCGGGTAAGTCTATTATTATTATTATTATTATTATTTTTGATATTCTTATTATTATTGGTAAATTAAATAATTGTTACTTATTTTAATTATTAATTATATATTTTGTTTCTCTTAATATGTTTTTTTTGAGTTCATGAATTTCCAAATACAATTTTGATTTCAAAATATAACTAAATTAGCTGCAGTATTTTATTTTCTTGAATTTAATTTTATGCATTTCTTTTCTTCGCGGGTTTTTGTTTGGTTATTTTGTTTGTCTGCAATGAATTGATTTAAAACCTATATAAAGGGTGATCCAGGGTAAACGTAATGTCAACGGGCTAATAGGTAGGTAGTATTCCTAGCGGTTGAACGGATCTTCACAGGCTCTACTCCCCACTCCCAAGCTCCTGATATTAGTCGAGGCAACAACCGCTTTAGAGTTCTGTGAAGTTTCAAAAAAAATTTATTTGTAACATTATTGACACCCTGTGTTGACAGTGTTACAAACTCATGAAAAAGTAAAAGAAATATTCGAAAATAAGTCTAAAGCAATGCATTCGAAAATTAATAAAATTATAACATACAACGGAAACACACACATAAAAACTATAGTCTTTGACTAATAATTTTAAAAAATTAACATAACAATTTTATAAAAGTTCTTGAGGATAGCATAAAAGCTTAAATCGATTGTTATTTACTCTAAATAAATAATAAACAAAACAACATTGTGCGAAAAAAAATGTCAAATTAAGTGTTTCGCAATTAAACAATTTTTTTAAAAATTCTTGATTATGTTCAGCCAAGTACCATTGGTGTCTTCCATAAACTTCATAGTCTATGATTGACTAAAAGTTTTTAAAAATTTCAGTTTTTACGGTTATATATCACCTCAATCTCGAAATCGGCACATATTTGTCATTTTCGCCTAATCTTACCACATAAATATACGTAAATACATATATTTTCATTTTCAGTGAGAAAGTCGTTGTGAATAATGGATAATAAGCAATCAAGTCCTCACCATAAGGGTTTTGTTCTATTTTTTCAAAGTAGGGAACCCTTAAAATAATAATAAAATTTTCTCAAATTCTTTTCTTTATATCTCATAAAGCTTAAAAACACAAAATTTTAAAGCCTACTAAATTATTTTTTAATCTCATCACTTCAAAATAACTACCAACGTTCTAAAATAAAATGAAATAAAAATTAAAATTTATTATCGATATAACATTTGTTGGGTTCTCTCAGATAACAAATTTACATAATAGACCAAATACATGTTTTCACAACATCGTTTTCTTAACACATCAATAATAGGTCTTTTTACTGGAAGCATATTCTAAATATATTCTTTTTTCTAATACCTTTATAATTACCAACTTCCATTTAATATATTAATAAAACATTTGATGGGTTTTCTGGTTACAAACATAACAAATATTTTTATCGAAAACAACTATATGTTTGCAAACTAATCTGGGTTCGTGTTTAAGTTTTTTAACTGTTGTTAAATATTACCAATATTGAGGGATAATAAATTTCAATTCGCATAATTTTGTGTTTTTCAATTCTGTACATTTGGTTGGTTTTTGAAAATTCGCCAAAATGATACTAAATTACTACATTCATATCAATGTTATGCTACCAACGTGGTATAAAAATTTGTAAAAACATTTTAATTTTACTAAAAATTTGGGAAAGCAAAATTTTGATTTTATAAACTTGCAGAAAAAAGCATGAATGCTGACTTTTTTTTACTAATGAGAAACATATAGTTAAATAAGATATACTTTTATTGATAACTTTGAATAAAGTTGTAGAAAAAATGCAAATTATTCGAAATGAAAATTTTAACCTTTAAAACCTATTCGGTGCACAGTATATATACTACTAGTAGTGTCTTTCAAATATACTAGTAGTGTCTTTCAAAACATGGCGCGCAAGACACTACCGCGTCTCTTGATGTAAATGTGTAGTATGTATACGTGTTAAATTTTAATTTTCTGTTATTTATATTGTTAAAATGTTTTTATTGAATTATTATATTATATTATGAATTATTTATTATTTAGTTATTTAATTAATAATTATTTGA
Organism: Diogma glabrata; assembly: GCA_963693315.1. NCBI lineage: Eukaryota > Metazoa > Arthropoda > Insecta > Diptera > Cylindrotomidae > Diogma > Diogma glabrata. The sequence goes on from CAVNZG010001076.1 coordinate 25,469, forward strand.
ATAATTAAAATTGAAATATGAATTTATAATCAATATGTTTTTATGGTTCCGTTTTTTTATATGGAACACTATTGGTGAGAGTAAGACGAGTTTTTTACATTATATCGATTATCTCGTAAACTATAATTGCTATGAACTTAAAATTTGATGTGCATATAAAACTAATCTGTCCACATGAAATGACGGATACACATAAAACTAAAGAGGTTTTCGTTTGGTTTACAGGGGTACGATGTGAGACCTTTGAGGAAATACATTTTTTATAGATTCAAGTAGGGTATCATATAAAAGGGCTTCATTTCAGCATTCTTTAAAAAGTTATTTTGGAATTTCACACCTCACCATTTTTTGTATAATTTTGAATAATGACGTTTTTTTTCGTGTTTTCTTACATCGATTAGCTCCGAACCTAACATCTCAAGTTTTCAAATGTATTTGGAATAATAGAATAATTAGTAAGTTTTTAATAAAAAATATATAAAAGTGTCATATACTCATAATTAGACTTATTAGATACATAATCAGATTTATTAAGGGGGTGGAAATGAGAAGGGGTAAAAACACTATTTAAAATGTGGTCAAGTGGGGTGTCATTTGCAAAAGCGCTTAATTTAGAAAACAAAGCAGTTTTTTTAGAATTTTGCGATGCACAGTTTTTGAGTTATAGTAAAAAAAGCGCGACTTTCAGACCGTTCTCCCCCTATACGTTTCGACACTGATTGACAGAAAAATTTGTAAAAATTCACAGAGATTTGGTAAATTTTGTACGAAAACTATAGCGAAGTCTCCAATAATTATATTTCTGTTTGTTTAGAGGACCGGGGTAGAGGGGGTAAAAAAAACTTTTTTTGACCCAAGCGAATGGGGTGTCATTTGAAAGTGCACCTAATTTAGAATTCGATCCAATTTTGTTTAGAATTTTGCGGTGCCAGTTTTTGAGTTATATTCAAAAAAGTGCAAAATTCAGACCGTTACCCCCCCCCCCCCCATAGGTTTCGACACTGATTGACAAAAAAATTTGTAAATTTCACAGAGTTAGGAAATTTGATAAATTTTGTACGAAAACTATAGTAAAGTCTCCAATAATTATATTTCTGTGCGTTTAGAGGACCGGGGTAGAAGGGGTAAAAAAAACTGTTTTTTACCCAAGCGAGTGGGGTGTCATTTGAAAGAGCACCTAATTTAAAATTCGTTGCAACTTTTTTAGAATTTTGCGGTGCCCAGTTTTTGAGTTATTGTCGATAAAGTGCAAAATTCAGACCGTTCCCCCCATACGTTTCGACGCTAGTTGACAGAAAAATTTGTAAAATTTCACAGAGTTAGGAAATTTAGAAAATTTTGTATAAAAACTATAGTGAAGTTTCCAATAATTATATTTCTGTGTGTTTAGGGGACCGGGGTAGAGAGGGTAAAAAAAGCTATTTTTGACCCAAGCGAGTGGGGTGTCATTTGAAAGAACACCTATTTTAGAATTCGTTGCAATTTTTTTAGAATTTTTCGGTACCCAGTTTTTGAGTTATTGTCAAAAAAGTGCAAAATTCAGACCGTTTCCCCCATACGTTTCGACACTAATTGACAGAAAAATTTGTAAAAATTCACACTTAGGAAATTTGGTAAATTTTGTATGAAAATTATAACGAAATCTCAAATAATTATATTTCTATGTGTTTAGGGGACGGGGGTAGAGAGGGTAAAAAAAACCTTTTTGGGTGCACAGTTTTTGAGTTATGGACAAGAGAGTGCAAAATTCAGATCGTTCCACCCCTACGTTTCGACGATGATTGACAGAAAAATTTGAAAATTTTCACAGAGACAGGAATATTGGTAAATTTTGAATGAAAATCATAGCGAAGACTCAAATAATTACACTGGTCAACAAAAAAAAATTTTTTTTTTGGTTTCTGTTCTCATGCTTAAATTCTGATTCTTGACATTGAAAAACACTTAAATATTTCATATTTAGCTCGTAAAGTTTGCTTTGGTCTTTTGGGGTTTAATACGGGAGAGCGCATACGATTACGATACGATATTCACTTTTAGACATTAGTTTCTTTGTATTTTACATCTATATGTTATTGTTTATCACAAATCTTGAATAAAAAAGACTCTTGTATCTAAAAAAATGTTTTCTAATTATAATTTACAGTGGAAGTGTAGAAAAAATATAAAAATCAGTAATTTTTGCCGAAAAATTGAAAAATCGTTCTAGTTTCTACAACAGCAGTGGCGGATTACCATAGAGGCGGAAGAGGCGGCCGCCTCAGGCCCACTTGCACTTTTGGCCCCATCGCGACAAATAGGAATGATATTTTATAGGTATTCGAATATCAGATGACTGCGTTCATTAACCAAAGTTTTTAAACCTAAAGATTTTTTTATATTATCCCACATTTAAAAGTGTTAGGTTGTCAATTTGTATTACTTTATGTCATGTATTTATTTTAATAATTCTAATTTGATAGTTTTATAATTTTTTAATGTATTCGTTTTCCAATTTGTACCGTAGAAAAAACATTTTGTTTTGAAAAGTTCCACTGTTACGAATGAATATTAATACTAAAACTTTATTTGCAATGGGCTGTTATTATATTAATCGCAAAATTATTGACAAAAACATAAAATCCAGATAAGTATTTTTTGGGTATTTGAAGTATATTGAGTTTTAAGTTTTCATCAATGTTTTGGATTTCTTTTAAGACCTACAATTTATTGAAAGCATTAAACTGAAAACCTCAATTTTAAGCATATAATTGTACATTTTAGATTATTGAGAATTATGGCATTATAAGTTTGTCAAAAAAATGTTGTCAAGTGTGTTAAAAGAAAGATTTTAATTTACTTTTTTACCCAATTTTTTGGAAAAAAATAAAATTAATAATTTGTATGACATGAAATTTTATTATTATTATAGAGAGATTATGGCATTATAAGTTTGTAAAAAAAAATAATGTCAAGTGTGCCAAAAAATTATTTCATTTATTTTTTAGCCAATTTTTTAGAAAAAAAAAATAGCTGTTTTTATGACGTATATGAATTGAAAATGAAATTGGACATGGAAATTTTTTAAATTTGTTATAGTTTTTGAAATATTTTTGGAATTTTGGAAAAAGTTTGTATTTTTGGTTTTGTAAGAATTTTTGGAATATTTTTAGAATTTTGAAAAATTTTAAATTTTTCATTTTATTATAATTTTTGGAATTTGGGAAAAAGTTTCAATTTTTGATTTTGTAATTATTTTTGCACTTTTTTAGAATTTTGGAAAGTTTGAATTTTTAAGAATTTTTGGAATATTATTGGAATTTAGAAAAAGTTTAAATATTTGATTTTATTCTAATTTTTGGAATTTTGAAAAAAGTTTGATTTTATTTAATTTTTACAATATTTTTGGAATTTTGAAAGAAATATGAATTTGTGATTTTGTAATATTTTCTCGAAACGCTAAATGGAGAGGTTTTTAAGTAGTTTGCTGACTGCTGAGTGTATCATCTTTTTACTAAATTATGTTAATTTATGATCTGTTATAATTTTCCGGCAACATATTGATGTTTCGTGTTAATTTTGTAATAAATTTCTAAACAGAGATAAAAAAATACATGTACTTTAACAAAGAGTTATGTTTTATATACATCGCTGTCCAAAACTAAAAACCATATCTTCATAAAAGTTTTTTGCCGAAAACTATATCAAAATCCTTAACCCAGACCGAAGTCTTCATATCTCAGAGCTGTGAGATCTGACATCATCTCCATATTTTATAATCTTAAATTTTGCTGCCGTATTTATGACTTATAACTGTGTAAAAGTGTTTAGTAAAAATGTTTTTTAGTCAGAAATACATATAAAATTTTTGGTAAAATCTTATATTTGGCCCCAAAATTTTGTTCCGCCTCAGGTCCCTTAAAGGCATAATCCACCACTGTACAAAAGCAAACTTTAATCGGAAAAAAAATGTTTTTCCTTATTTTTGTCGTAAGAGAAACCAAAATTTAACATGTAGCAGTCAGACTCAAAAATCGTGTTGACCAGTGTTATATTTCTGTGTGTTTATGGGATGGGCGTGGGAAGAGGAAAAAAACCATTTTGACCCAAATGACACCCCGTCATATGAAAGAGCACTTAATTTAAGAAATACAACAATTTTTTTTAGAATTTGACAATGCACAGTTTTTGTGTTATTGAAAAAAAAAATATTTTTAGAATGTAGCCTTTCCATCCCCCTAAAATTTAACACTTGATTGACCAGAAAATTGACCCGAATTAAATACACTATTTTTTCGGCAAACGTTTAAATTTTTTATAAATATAAAATTAATAAATCAAACTTTTTATAAAATCAGTTGTAATTTCCCAAGGGCGGTGATGATTCGAAATAATTTTTTGCCAAAAATTTCGAAAGCAAGCATATTGATAAAAGCACGAGGCCGTAGGCCGAGGGCTTTTATCAATACCACTTGCTTGAGGAATTTTTTAAAAAATTATGTGAATTTATCAACGAACGAGGGGAATTCGTTTAGAAATTTTTTTGCCATTTTTCATTTCTTTATATATTTTTATGAATTATACATTGGCTACTGGGATATTAGTTAATCATTTCAAAATTAGACTGATAATTTTTAATATCCCAGTACGCCAGACGTATAACTATTTGTTATTAGTATATAATTCTAAGTTATTGGTGAAATTGAATGATGTCATTACATTTTAAAGAATTTCATTGGGTTAAATTAAAATAAAACTAAGGCAAAAAATTTTCGTCATAATTACTTCTAAAAAAGAGAAAAAAACATTTAAATTTGCATGAATAAAATTTTTTTATCCAGGCAGCCTTTGCAAAATTCCATAATCCAATTGTAATAGTTGTTATTTTGTTATAATAGTTATACAATAATTTCAAATTTCATTATCCAATGAAACTGTTTGATATGTTTTGTTGTCATAGTAACATACAATAATTCAAAATATCATAATCCAATGAGAATCAACTTATTTTTTGTAGTCACAATAATACAATATGTTTGAAGAAATAACAAAATAACAAATGCTACTTTACAGCCTCCATAATATAAAATTAAAATGGCGTTACTTTTGCTGTCGCAGGCTAAAATGTAAGACTCTAGCTAACTCCCTAGCGGCAGTAAAGTTAAACTTCACAGCCGTCTGTCGAAAAATTAATTTTTCATTAACGAAATTTCCTTTTTTACTCAGTCTCAGGGAGGAAGAAACTATTTTTTTTGTTATAGGGTTTTTCTTGAACTTCTTACTTTCAAAATAACCAAAATTAATAACCAAAAAAACATCTGTAATATCTGTAAAAGTTTTTAGAGAAAGTATATGAACAATTTTCATTATTCATATTGTCAAATTCATCTACTAAACACTTACAAAACGACATATCTAAATTTGACTGTGTAAAAAATAAATAATTATATATCGCATTTTTACCAGTGTAAATTAATGTGATTATTGTGTTCGCCTACAGATGGAATAATAACAGGCAATAACATTATTTTGCACTGGTAAAATTGCGATATATAATTTTATTTTTTACACAGTCAAAATTAGATATGTCGTTTTGTAAGTTTTTAGTAGATGAATTTGTAAATATTATCATTTATATTTACAAGCGTAGAAAAAATAGCGTTTTCTACGGGTGGTAAAAACGTTTTTGCGTTCCTGAACTTATTCCTTATACAAACCGTTCAGTCACGCAAAAAGAGACGTTTTCACCACTTGTATAAAAATCTACTATTGTTGTCGTGGTTTGTTATTTTTTTATTTTCTAGGGAGTAGAATATACAATCCGCTCCTGCAAATGAGTCAACGGAATTGAACTTTATATACAACTTGTACAAAAAATCTATTTTCACCTCTAGTAGTCCGAATTGTTATGCCTCTTGTTATTTTTATTTGCATTATTTTCGCAAATCACTGAAAGTTGGATTTCAACTTTTGGAAGATATGTTGGTATTCCAATTTCAAAGTTTAGAAGAATCTGGATTATTTGAACTTAAATCTGAGTGATTCGTGTTTGTCGCTATAGCAAAAGATCATTGTTTAATTTAAATTCCAAGGGAAGTTTATGGTTTAACTTTAAAGATAAAAACTAATTTTACATTAATTTATTTTTTAATTCTTTTCTTTGTTCCCGGCTTTACATTTGTTACCAAAAATTGATGTGGTGGAGTTTACAGGTGATAAAAATAAACTAACAACTAAAAAGCTTGTAAGCATTTTAATGATGTGTTATTTATAGATTTTATTATGTACCTAATATGTAAGAAGACTTACTAAGCACAGTGATGAGTGAGGGCGTTTAATATATGGGTTATTATTTTGAAAACGTACATCGAAAAAATCGATTATTTTTAAAAATCTGAAATTTTGAAAATCCATATGAAATCATTCCCTTTTTTATAATTTCATAGCTGCATGTGTTTACTTTAAAATTTGTGAAAAACAAAAACAGGGACGATATTTGAGATATGAAGTAAATCAAGGTTTATCGCGCCACCTAGCGAAAAAGAGAAAAATTATTCATTTCCATCTTACAAATTTCGATTATTCATCTATTTTTCTCTTTGCTTGCAAAAAAATACGTTAATCGCATGAATTTGTAGGATCTATTAGTGAAACATTGAACACCATAACAAAACATCGTGAAAAAGCCTCAAAAATTCACACGCGCATAACTCCGATTCAAAGTACTCAAAAACAAAATCCAGAAATTCCTTTTTTTCTTTCGTCAATACCAACACTATCATTTAAATATATAGCGACGGCTACAGAGCATTTACGTGTAACTAGAAAATTTACAAAATCCTTTTTTTTACATAACCGGAAAGAATTTTGTTTTTTTGATTGTTTCACATTAACAAAAAAATTCTCAGTCAAGTAAAACGTAAAATAAATTCAATTTTGTTAGAGCATAAACGTGTAACTACTAAATTTACTGTTGTTGAGGTAAGTGGATAAGTTTATTTTTTTAAAAATTGATTAGTTTAACATAATAACTTAATGGTTATTTTGTAAATAAGTAAGAATAATGTATTTTGTGCACTAAAAGTTATTATATTTTTTTTAATATTTAAAATTATATTATAAAAAAAATGCATTTAAAATAGTACTGTAGATATACGAAAATGAAAAATCAAATTTCAAAATTTATTAGTACAACACGATATTGCACAAGTAAATGAATTTAACATAATTTTAATATGTAGTATTGTGTAAGCTTTTAATAAATTTGTTTGTTCATTAAAAATTACTATAGAGAAGTAATATTTTTATAACAATCAACATACACATTTTCAAATAAATATTTGTTAGTAATAGGTATTTTATTTATTTTTTTACTATGTATCCATTATGTAGATTGTTATAGAAATGGGGAAACGAAGACGTTTATCAGTCAAGATAAAGATAAATAAAGTACCAAAAAACATAGAAATTCGAGAGCCATTGCACACCGAAAATGTAACAGTCATACAAATAGAAAACGCTTTGTTACAATCAGTCAGTGAAATGTCACCAATAATTGAATAGGAAGCAAATTTAAATCACGAATTTGAAGAGATTGAAATTCAATTTCATGAGGCGGAAATTACAGAAATCGAAAACTTTTCCAGATCCACAGGTACTGAGAACAATTTAGAAATAATGGTTAATGACACGTATTCATATGAGTCTAATTCAGAAGCAACTACGCTTAATTCACAACCTGGTATCTTCGGATATTCAAAGAGTCTAAATAATGAATATTTCATATTTAGTGTGCTAAACATGTCTAACTAATTAATAAAAAAAAACCTGCTTCACTAACAATGGATAATAGAGTCAGTGTTTTGCCCGTAGAGGAAGCAGGATCTAAAAGAAAAAGGGAATTCAAAAATCGAATGCACGACAGACGATACGTTGGATTTCGAAAAGAATGCAACATTACTGGTAATTTAATTCAAAAACAGGATGTGTTAAAAAGAGAAAGACAGATGGGATCTAAATGTACCAAAATTACTTGTAAAAAATTTGCAAAATTTGATGAACACTGCGGGGCAATACCCGAAGAAGAATGAGAGCAATTATTTAAAAAGTTTTGGGAGTTGAACTGGAGAGAAAAACAAATTTACATTAGCAATTCAGTTCAAGGGTATGAAACTAAAAGGTCAACAACCCTTGGTACCAACTCCAGACGCAGCATCTCGTTACGATACAGCATACATTTTAATGATCGTCATGTAGAAGTTTGTAAAAACATCTTTATTTCAACTTTTGATGTCAAACAGAGTTTGATTCTAAAAACCATTCATGAATCTAAATATGGAATGATTGAACGTAAAACACGGCAAATACAGCGAAGAAATGAGCATGTATTGTTCGCATGTGACTTTTTGGACTCCTTAAACAAATTACCTAGCCATTATTGTCGAAAATCAACAAAAAAATTATATCTAGAACAAAAATTTGACACAAAAACATCGCTTTTTAATGCATGGAGGGATCAGTTTTTGTTAATTACGTATGGAGGGATCAGTTTTTGTTAATTTGTTAATTTTTTTCTATTTTTGAGCAACGGGTGTGACAACCCCACGTACTCCAGTCCCTGCTATTGGCATATGAGTTAACGTGAGATATCACATACCACTGGCAATAGCAGTGAGATATCACTAGCCAAGGTGATATCTTAGGGGTGCTGGCGGATGAACTGTATTCAGTCAACGGTAGCACTCTCAATCTTAGCTAATGAATATTCCTTGATGCTGGAACGCTGAAGTTTGCTCGAAGAAACGAGCCTTCATATAACTATATAACTGAGCTTTAATCATTGAAAAATATACTGCGTCCCAAAATCAAGGATTATGCCATTAGCTGGACTATTGGCAAACCAATTTTAGTTTTGTTCCTGCAAATTTTTAAAACAAATTTGCTTTTTATCTCTTATTTTATTTTTATTTTCCCTATCCTATCACGAAATATTGGCCTATGTCATATTTTATATGTGATAGGATTTATGGTTTAGTTATCCATTACTTAACAAAAAAATATTAATAAAAAAAACAAGAGAAAAAACAGATTTGCGTCCATTAACATCCTTAGAACGCATGTTGTTGTGGGACCTTGGTCTTAAAAGGTTTTTATGTAAGACACATATTGTAATGATGCCTACTACACATCACATTTTATTAAAAAAAAAAAAAAATATAGACAGCATTGCACAAAAAATTTCACTGTTTTACTTCGAAAATGCAGATACACAATTCTGCATTATAAAATTTTTTATTCACAACCATGTATCTACAAAATAAATAGCAACGACATTACCTGTTAAATTAAATATCAGTTCATCACTTTTAATATATTTTTTTTGATTTATTAACAATTAATTTTACTTTCAAGGTTGCTAAGAATTGCAATGAAACCTTTTTTTCGCTTCCTCTAAAATTGTCAAAAATGTAGTTACACGTAAATGCTCTGTAGCCGTCGATTTAAGTCAAAAATTTAAAATCGACAAAAAAATATACGTTTTCAAAATAGTAGCTCAGATAAACCACAAACGAAAGTTCGGCAGTTCAACGTGAATATAGTCCTGACAGATTGGCTTTCATTGCAACTTATTTCTAGCTAGGGCCTAGGATTCCCTATGATTATCTGTTTTTTTTGCAGAAATTATATAATACTGCCAACTTAATCAACGTAAGACGGTTCCGAAATGGTATATCAAAGAGATTTTCTTATTTAATAGAATGGAAATAAGATGTATTTATCACAAGTTGAAAAGAAATAGATTTAAGCTTAAAAGATTTACAGGAACTCTTCTATTCTATTTGACTAATTAACATACTGAGTGCTTCGCAGAGTTCGACTGTTCGCTGCACAAACCCGAGTAAGAATGAGCTAAGAGACCAAACCTGGAACAAGCCCGCTCCACAGATTTTGCTGGTTGGGCCAAGCTTAACATTTTCAAACGGCCCAAGCTTGATACAAGTTTGGATTGATGTTCTGGGGCCAAGACTGGCAAAACAGACTTGGACCAGCAGCCAAATTCTGTAACTGTGAAGTGGGGAAGTGATAAGTTTTTTATCACTTCACCGCAAAAATATCTAAGTGAGTGAAGTTTTAAAACAATAAAGTTAACACTGACGTTTTGTTTGGCATTGAAATGAAATCGTTTCTTTTGTTATTGTTGACATTATGTCAAAAAACAGCATAACGTCAATGCGATTTGAGTTTTGAAAATTGCATTTCCAAATTAAATTCAGATTAATTTTACAAATTTAATTTCTAAAATATCTATATATATTTAAATTTGTAAAAATTTACTTTTAAATTGTGTTGAAACTTAAAATAAACATTTAATGTTATGTATATTTGACGTTTGACAGTGCGGGGCTTGCTATTAGTTTTTTTAACACTCTAATTGCAAATGGAATCGCAAAAATGGTAAAATGATAAAAAACTAATGATAAAATCGAAATGAAGAAATTTTTAACACTTCACAGTTACAGAATTTGGCTGCAGCAGCCAAATTCTGTAACTGTGAAGCGGTGAAGTGATAAAAATTTCTTCGTTTCTTTTCATTAAAAAACTTATCACTTCACCGCTTCACAATTACAGAATTTGGCTGCAGGTCTACCAAACTAATTTTTTTTCCAGATCCGCTTTTTTGTGGAACACGTGTGGAAAGAGGTTCTGGAAAGAGTATAAAATAAAGATAAACATAATATACACATGTTTACAATGCAATGTGGTGAATAACACGAAATATATTAAACTGGATCTTGGTTTGTGGCGAACATTATAATTAAAAATTTTAAAAAATTAGCAGGCGATGATTTCCTTAATATTTATGAAAAAAACAAAAAAATATATTTTTATTATTCGGTTTTTGTTTTTTTTCCAAACAGTTTTGATAAAATTCTTGATTTTCGTAATGAAAAAAAATGTTTGTGTAATAAATTTGTTTTAAATCTTATTTTTCACTATTCCAAATTTTAAATATTATAATAAATGTTTAACTGTCAACATGTTAAGTCAAAATGTAATAAAATAAATTTATGGAAATCAAATAAAGACACGTCATTAATTAATTATAATGAGAAAACAAAACCATTGATGATGTCAAATATTCACGTTCTCCAATATCTTTAACTTCAACCATTGCATCAGATTCTTTTACACAATTCTCATTACATAGATTCTGCCATTATTTAAGATACTTTAGAAAAAGATAATAAATTAAGTGATTCGATAACTGTTGAAGATAATATTGAAAAATGCCGGACAATGCAACATTTAGTGAATCAGGATATCAAATAGTGCTAAACAACAAATTCTCCTTATATTGGATACAACATCTCCAACAACATTTCGATCATCATTTTCATCTCCTGGAAAATTCAACGCCACTAGCAGCCAATCTCAATATTAAAATTTACCTCCACTCAACGCAGTATCAACCAAAGGTTCAATCTATGCAGTTACAACTGGTCCAGACTGAAACTAACGTTAACAAGCCAAGGCTTGACTCGTCAAAACAGGCCCGCGCTTGGAAGCGATAAGCCTGATTTTTGACTTTTGTTGTAACACCAGAGCAATTTTAAATCGGAGGTCTACATCTTTGGAAATGCTTGCTGTCATTAGTATTTCCTGATTATTTACATCCTCAAAGTGTTAAGATTTATGAACATAATTCTAACAGAGACACCTCATACATAGTTTTTCATCCCAGCTAGAAATATATCTTTTTTTATACGAATGTTTATTAAAAATTTATTGTAAATAACATAATGCATAGCCTCAAAAACTGTTGAAGTTTTCAGCTTTTGGTTTGCTCCTGGTAATAAATATCTAGTTAGTCAATCGATCCTTGTTTCGTGTTCTTAAGCCAACTAATTTTTTATATTTTCTATACTGAAAGCAACATCTATCTCAGCGTTAGGTTATTATATCAATTAAACACTCTAGGTCATAACTATGGACTCAAAGAGTTTATATGTACTCTATCGGGCAACTGCAATACCTGTAATCTATTTTTTTTAATTTCAATTTCATAAACCAACATCGTAGCTAACAAATCGAATCGAATAAAACAAACAATAAATATTGTTCAATAAAAAGAAATTTATTTCAATTTTCTTATTATTTTCTCATTGTTAATTGTGACAAGTTAATTGATTTCTCACGATCAAAAGTAAACAAGCTTTAAAACTTTTATTCAAAGAAAAATATTTTTTTTCTTTCCTATTTGTTTGTTTGTGAACTAAAGATGTGTAGGATGGAATAATTTGTTTCCTTTTAGATATTGCAAGTTATGGAAATGTTTAAAGTTAATCAAATATTTATAAGAAAATAATAATTGTATTTATTTATTTTATAATTGGAAATGGATTAATGGCTTAAATAAATTGTAACAAATCAAGTATTAAGAATACAATTTTTACACAAAACAACAAACTTCTTAACTTCTTATACAGTTTCCCATGGATATCATAATTTCAAACGAAACAAAAATATAGATTCTTTTTCTTTATTTAAATCCCGTCAACTGAATTAAATAATTAAAACCCGAAAAAACTACTTAACTATCTTTAAATTAATTAAAATGAGAATTTATTATCTCATTTTGTCATATAATTTTTCCAACGAATGATAATAATAATTTGAAACGCGTGAGCATGAAATTATTTAAGTATTAAAATAAAAAAAATAATAATCAAATTAATACAATAACAACAACAATGGCAGAACAAGAAAAAATTTGTCAACGATAATAATTTATACAAAATTATTTACAAAAAACACAAAAATTATAATTAAGTTTTTTTTAATTTATTTATTTTTGAAAAAAAAAAATGACACAGGTGAGGTCTCCATGTTTCATATATTATTACAGAAAAATATATTTAAATAATAATTTATAATTATAAATTAACATGAGAAAAAGGTCAATGGATTGGATATCTGATTACAAGTGAGTAGCAAATTTTCTCAGTGGCTATGGAGTATTTCATGATTTTAAGATTAAAATTAATATTTTATATGACAAGAATATTTATCAACTTACTTCATAATGTCATGTTTAATTGCACTAAAGATATTATTAAATATTTGTTGATAGTTAAATAATTTTATTGAGAACTACTGCCTAAATAATTAAATAAATTTTGTTAGTTTAACACGAAGTAACATGCGCGATATTAAGCAATCAAAAGATGATTTCCTGAAAATGCGTTGTTTTATTTCCATTTGAATTTAATATTATTAATAAAATCTCTTAAATGTACTGACATCATGGAATTTACCCAATTACATTGATAATTGCCGTAGTGCAGTTATTAATAGTAATTTTACAAATGGGGTGATAATTCGAAATTTTTGCTGCACCTTGTTTGAAGAATTTTCCAAAAATTTATGAGAATTTATCACCGGTCGAGGAAAAATTCGTTTAGAAAATTTTTTGCCAACTTAACTAAATAATTGAAACAAATATCTTTTAACTAAAAGTTTTAAGTCATTTATTAATTCATAATTCTATATAAGATATGGTATTTTCGTGACAATCGCCCAAGGAAAATTAGTAGTAGTAAGTAGGCCGGTTATAATTCGAAATATTTTTTGGTGAAAATTTCAATAGTAGATAGGTGACAAATAGCTCGATGCCGTAGGCCAAACGTCACCACCCTTGGGAAATTATACTACTGATAATATCGGGTGCTCGATATAAGTGTTCGGTTGCCAGATTTCTACTACAAAAAGTATCAAGTCAATTAATTATTAATATAAACATCGGTCAAATCGGTTGTATATTAAATTATTTTATTTATTTCATGATTTGAATGTAAACAATATACATACTAACTTATAACTTACCTTAAATGTATAAAATGACTTACTAATAAAATAAAATTAAATTTATATCACTTTGCTTATATATTTTCATATAAATCAAAATCATTAATAAAGCTTAATTGTTTGGAACAAAATCACTACTACAGCTGTTGTGTTCTGTATTTTTAGAAGTTAAGTTAGACAAACATGTTACTTAATTTATTTAACATAGTACTTACTTTATTTCCCTATATCCCTAGGGATAGGGACAAACCATGACAACAATGTAAGTTTCCATGGAAACAGATTTTAAAATGAATTCAAACAAAGTTATATAAAAATCACCTACTATGATGAACATTAAAAATTATAATTCTCGTTCTATTTAAATAATTAGATTTAGATTTTAATAGCATAAAAAAATATGTACTTCTTTGTATATACCATATTATATTATATTAGATTATATCTACTATTTATGCAACATTTGCTTTGCAATTTAATAATAACTTGCTCCACATAAATCATAAAGCAAGGTTTGCATTAAAAATTGCAGTTATTTTTTCAACTGTGCATACAAAGTATATGGAACATTGTTTCTCATCCTTACAACTTCTGGAGATGTCATTGGCGAGCAGGTCATGTATGTGTTTGTGTACTCTTATAATTATTTTAACTTTCAAAATTTCAGCAACACAATTCTTCTAATTGAGTTTAAAAAAATTATTCTAATTGAATGTTTATTGAATTTCTTTTGGATGGATCAGTTTTTCAGTTTAAAATATTAAAATATTAGCCAAGGCCAATTTATTTCCAAAACAGTCTAAAAAATAAAACAAACTTATTCTTATTATGTATTTATGTAGGTACATTAAAATTCCCGGAATTTTCGACTATACGGTATGCTATAATCCCCGAACATTCCGAAGCTGGGCTTTTAATGTGGTACAATTTAAATAAAAAGAACGTTCTCAGTTAAAATATTCGACAAATGGGTAGAATTAGGTATAGCTTTATTGTAAATTTAGAATTGACAAAAAATCTTAATGCCAATTTGAATAAGTTTGTTTTATTTAAGTAAATTGTACGTTGACATAAATTTGACTCAATATTTTGTTATTATTTGATAAATTGCTGGTGTTGTAACTGGTGGTGTTGCAACTTTTGTTACGAATATAAAGTTTATTTTAAGATATAAATCACATATATATCATGGAAGAAGCAAATAATGTATATTATAAACATAGATGTTCATAAAGTTTCATCAGATTTGACAATGCGATATGAGAGTTGGAATTTTGTAAAACATTTCTAATACGTTGGAGGGGAGGGTTGCAGTAGCAAATTGGGCTCCTTTGAAATGTTGAAAATCTTGACACCTTACTAATAGTAGATTTTTATACAAGTGGTGAAAACGTCTCTTTTTGCGTGACTGAACGGTTTGTCCACAAAACGCGATAGCGTCGAGTGGAATAAGTTCAGGAACGCAAAAACGTTTTTACCATGCGCAGAAAACGCTATTATTTCTACGCTTGTAAATATAAATGATAATATTTACAAATTCATCTACTAAAAACATACAAAACGACATATCTAAATTTGACTGTGTAAAAAATAAACAAGATTGTATTTATATATAATTTTTACCAGTGTAAAATAATGTTATTAGGGCAATGATACATATAAAAGAAATGTCTATGTCTTACATATAAAAGAAATGAAAGACATAAAAAATTTCGCATCTAATTGGTTGAGGGGCGGTAACAATTTTTAAATTTTACGAAAATGTTTTTGATTATAAGACAGAAAAAATATCTTTAAGACATAAAAACATAAACTTTTTAGGTTAGGCGATAATCGCAACAAAAAAAATAAAAATTTGGTCTAATGTGTAAATGCCTAAATCTATATGAATAAGTAAACAAATTATTTTAATTGTAATTAAATAATCAAATTAAGTTAATTGTAATTGATTATTGGTAAAACTTACTTTTAAAATCCATTTTTCAAGTAATTAGTTTCAATTGTCAAGCAAAAAATATCTTTTTAGGTTATGTTTTTATGTCTTAAAGATATTTTTTCTGTCTTTCAGTCCAAAATATTTTTGTAAAATTTAAAAATTGTTACCGCCGCTCAACGAATTAGATGCGAAATTTTTTATGTTCGAAAGACATTTGTTTTATATGTATCATCGCCCTTATTGTGTTCGCCTACAGATGGAATGATAACAGGCGAACACAATAATAACATTATTTTACACCGGTAAAAATGCTTAATATAAATACAATCTTGTTTATTTTTTACACAGTCAAATTTAGATATGTCGTTTTGTAAGTTTTTTGTAGATGAATTTGACAATATGAATAATGAAAATAGTTCATATATTTTCTCTAAAAACTTTTACAGATATTACAGATATTTTTTTTACCGAATAGAAGTCATCGTTTAAAGTATAAATTTAAAAAATTGTAGGTAAAGTTTCAGTTAAAAACAAATAAAAATAAATTTTTTAATAAACTTTATTTAATTATTTAATAAATTTTTTTTTATTTTTTTTTGGCGGAAAGAATTCATTGAATATATTTTATATCTGACAGTTAATTATCGGAGGAAAAAATTATACGATATATCTGATACAAATTTTATTTTATCGCTCCAATTTCTCCGACATAGAAAAAAACACACTCATTAGTTTAATTAATTAATCACACACAATTGATATAATAATTAGTTTCGATTCGATCAAAATATTCAATCCCTTCAAAATACTGCGATATTGACAGAAATAAACACAGCAACCGAAACAACAACAGAAACAGTAAATCAAATTCAATTTCAAATATTCAATCAAATATTCAATCCTTTAAATAACCACCACCTGTAGGCGACCACCGAAACTTATTTACTTTCAGTCCTAGTGACTGAAAACATTTTCAGTCACTACTTAGAAAAAGTTTCTCTAAACTCTCTTCTCTAAACTCTAAACTCTAAGAAAAATTTTCGTAGCTTGAAGTAGAAAAAGATTATTTTTGATTATTCATCGATCATTTGCTTACATTAACGTTAACGTTACATAAAACATGTAATAACATGTAGACCCAAAGGCGATATGAATTCTCAACCTATGTTAAATAAATAATTGACGGTTTTTTGGTATATTACTACTGAAGCTAATCGCGACAGGCAAGTCCAATTTACCACACATGAAAATCATTATACTCTAATTAAACATTCAATAACTACTTATCGTCTTGCTTAATTCGTTTTTCGAATCCTATACAACTCCATATTTTCAACTGAAAAAAAAAATAAATATTTATTTGCAAAAATTCACATAAACTTGTATATTTTTTTTTTTCTTAAAATCAAAAATCAAAAGATAATTACTTTTTAAAGTGACAAAAATAACGTTTTCAATTATTATAAGATGCTAAATCCGACAAGTATTGCTTCTTATAGTATTCGTTAATAAACATTGTAATTTTATGTAAACCGTAAACGAGAAAAAAATTATTATAAAAGAATATTCGAATATTAAAAATAAATTTCATATTTTTACGTTTAAATATTGTAAAATTAAATTTTATTTTTAATTTTAAAAATTACTAATAAAGTAGCAAAATAAAAATATCAGAAAAAGTAAAAAAAAATTACTTATTGATAATTAACATTGACTTAAATGCTATTTTGGTTTAAATGAAATATTTTTCTTTTAAATTGAATTAAAATTAAATAAAAATGACATTAAATTATTATTATTATTATTATTATTGTTGGGGAGAGGAAAACATTTTTCTTATTTTTTTATGTTAAGTAGTTTTGTAATGTTAAATAGTTGTACTTAAGTCGGCTTTATTTTGACATAGAAAGTAAATATGAAGGTAACAATTTGTAAGCCGTGATTTTAATAGAATGTTGTTAATGAAAAAAGGTGTGAGAATATTTTAAATTAGAAATAATAATATTATCGATAATCGAGTATTTTTTTATTGTAGCGTTCGAAAATTGATCACAATGAGTCACATGTCACAACAGCAATATAATAAATAACCATAGCAGCAAATTTGTTTAAAGTTATTTATTACCTGTGGGTTTGATTATTGTCCTGGTCTACCTCGTGGTTTTTTACTCCCTTTCATACGGACGTAAATTCCATAATCATTTCGTACTCTTAACCAGAACACATCTGAAGAAACATCTGAACAAAGCAATTATGTTGAACTACATATATAATATCCTACCAAATCAAACAATCAGGGTTCTCATTTGTGACCCGTTCATCACCACTGGTCTAATCCAAGTTTTCAATAACTATTATTATATTATCATCACACTTAATCCTAGTTATGGAGTATTTCATGATGATGCCACGGTATTACTCAAAAAACGGGTTTCCATATAGTTATATATGTGAGCTTTAATAAATACAGAAGGTTGGATCAGTGGGTTACATGATTGAGCAATATGATACTACCTGGGCAATCACATTAGCAATGACATTTAAGTTTTTTCCTGCAATTTTTTTTTAATTTTCTTTTTATCTCAAATGGTTTTTTATTTCCTTCGTCTTATCCTATAATATTGGCTTATGCCATACTTTAATAGGTGAAGAGATTTATCGTAGAGTTATTTATTTTTAAAAACGAAAAAAAAAACAAAAAAAAACTTTGCGTCCAACACGTCCAACGCATGTTGTCGTGGAAACTAGGTCTCAAAATATTTCTATGTGTTGTTGTGACACATATTTCAATACTTACAACACAGTACATTCACTGAAAGAAAAAAGTAAGTATTTTCAACAGAAAACACGTATTAATTTAACAGAAATTTATGTGAGTTTTCAGCCACCTTAGCACTTTGTTATTAGAACATTTTTTGCTATGTTAAATATACATAAATTTACAAACTCATTTCTGTACAAAATGACATAGTTTTTTGTAAACAAAATATAACATTTTGTTATAACAACATAACCGATTTTTAAGAGATAAGTTAGTTTAACAAACATATATGTACTTTTAACATAGCTTTTTTATAAAACGACATAGTTTTTAGTAAAGAAAAAACAATATTTTGTTATACCAACATAGCCGATTATAAAGATTTAATTAGATTTACAAAGATATATGTACTTTTAACATAATTTTTGTAAAAGTTTTATTTCACTATGTAACTTTGCTAAGTGAAAACAATAGAATTATATGTTATTTATACATACTAATGAAGTGACTGCCATAATTAAAATAACTATATATTTTATAGAACCTTGGTTAAAATTAACAATTTTGGACCTTTGGACTCCTAAAATTTGGAATAAAAACACTTTTTCAATGTACTCTAAATAAAGTTATTTATTAACAATGATTTTATAAATACTTATATTTAATATAAATTTGGATTTTCAATTACACAACTTTATTATATAATTTAAATTAATGTATTATTAGTTAAGTCACCTTAATGTTAATTAAGGTTAAGGTTAATTAATATTTACGTTAAATAAACATTTTTATTGTGTATAAGTTTTATTTATAATTTATTATAATTTATTTATTAATCATTCGTTATAATTTATTTTGTTTATTATAAATGTTTATAAAATGAATGTTTTATATAAAAAATATTATCCTGAGAAGGATTGTATAATTAACATTTAAAATGGAAGTATATAGTTTTAATAAATGTTTTTGTTTTATTAAAATTTGCACTTCGACTATAATACTTCAGCTAATACAAATCAAAAAAAATTAAATAATGTTTAAAATCCGAATAGATTATAGAAGTTGATTATTTTAAATCTAAAATTTATAAAAGAATACATCATATACTTATGCATCTATTGCATTGCATCTATGCTCTATCTTTTAAGATGCGTTATAAATAAATGAACATTATTTTTTGATGTTTTACATAAGAAACACATTTTAGATTGGATAAAACAGATTTAAGATAACTAGGATTCCTTAAACTATTTAATGAAACTGTCGTTTATAGATACTGTAGATGGTGTTACCGTAGATTATTGTTCTTTAAAATATTTCTTGAAATGAAGTATTCGAATATGTTGCGTTGTCATTGTCAAATTAAAGTTAATCTGAGCAAATTAATTCAGTAAACAAAATTGAGTATATTTAGTTCAGAAAATAGTTCGAATTGATTTAAGTCTGTATTAGGATTGCAATAATTTATTGTATATTTTTTATGATTTTATTCCATTCAATATATTTTATTGTAACTTTTATTTAATTTTAATTTTATTTTAATTTTATTTTACCTTTAATTTATTTTAAATTTTTATAAAAAGCTAAATTTTTCAAAGTTAAAACTCAGGTTATATGTATAAACTCAGATTAATTTAGTTCAGTTAACGAAAACCTAACAATTTTTTAGCAAGCGGCAAACATTTAAATTTAACTCACCGATTCTTTATTCTCCTCTCCTGAAATTTATATAATATGTACTGCTCGAATTGTATTTTTTCCCCGTATTTGTTAGCCTTAAAAACATTACTCATATCATCTTGTGTTATAATAATAATAAGTTTTCCGCGAAAAGAAATCGAGCTATCAGGATTTCAAAAATAATAATATATAATATTAATTTAGTATATAATATTAATATAATTAAAGACAAGTAAATGCTTCATAAAAATATTAAATTGCTTACCTTTTAAATTTTTAAATAATTTAATGTTGTATATTTTCCTTTTCTTTAGCAATCTATAAAGTGTTTTTAGTTGCAAGAGAAGTTTTTTTCATTTCCAAGCACAAAGACAACACGTTTCAAATGGAATTAATTTTAAATGCAATCCTTATATGAATTTTGGCATTTTACAAAATGTTCTCTTGTTTTAAAATAGCACTACATACATATAAAAATTCTTTCAATTTGATTAACAAAGTACTCCGTTACTTTAGCTTAGCCTCGTAAACTCAATTTCTCTTAACATAGCGCTCTGTTATTATAATATATGCTTAACAGAGTTTATGTTAAATATTTTTACCATTGTTAATAAAAATAAACTACCGCTATGTTAAAATAACTAGAGCCATGTAATTTTAACAAAACTAATGTTTGTTTACAAAATGTATTTGCTTAGGTAAAATAACGAAGGTATTTTTGTATTAATAACATAATTGAAAAAAAGTAGCAAAGTCAATTTTATTAAAACGTAACATAAACTATGTTATTTTAACAAAAATATTTTAATAAAACCAATTTGGTTAATATTACGTAGCTTTTTTTCTCAGTGTTTGATTAAAAAAAAAGACAAAAAAGTAAAAGCAACTCTGTTGAAATTGGATCAGATTTTCATTGAATCGTTAATTATTTTATTACGCACTAGTGCGCAATAACTATATAACGTTATTGCTATGTATGGGTGATTTTATCATAATAAATAAAAAATCATGGAAAATTCGAAAATTTTACTAAAAACTATATTATAATTAACAATTATTTGTTAAATCGTAGAAAAAAATTATTATTACATTATCTGCATAATTTACGTTTACTATTAACTTTTTAATAATAAATCTGTAAGGTTTCAGTTAATAATTAAACTTGCAAAATATAATGGAATTGCCATTTATTACCTCTCTAATGATCAATTTAAATCAAGATCGCACAGTGAAAAAAGCTACTTTGTCTTAATCTAATCTTTGTCAATGGTGCAGCAAAAATTATAGAGCAAAAGAGCTTGGGAATTTTTTTTTTCGTGTGGTATTGGTAATTTAGTTTGAATTTAGCTGTTCTAGCTTCAAAATATTTTATCAAATCTCTGCGCATGTTTTTTATTACTCAGTTCTTCTGTTGTCTTTTTTGAAAACCAAATATCGTTCTTGAGTTTCCAATACATTCAAGACAATTCCCTTTTCCTTATGTTTTGAATTATTTTAAATAGTTTTCGGTTACTCCTTTTTACTTTATTCCTTAGACATTCTATTACTTTGATACACTGAGCATAATTTGTTTGGTTTCAATAACAGCAATTTATACAAATATTTGTTAATACTTTTATGGAATTATAATTACTCTCAGCGTGATGGTCATTATTGTTCTCTTAATTGCTTTTCAGAATTTTACTATTTGTCAAAAATTAAATTTTATAAAAGTTTTTTATAAATAGTTTTACTTTCGTTCGAATTCTTTTGCTGTATGTTTGTTTGAGTTTCTCCAAGCTTCCATTTATTTCTTCAAAAACAAATTTCTTTTGAGTTTGTACACAAACAGAACTTCAAGACACGTACATGTATCATGTACACCAAACTAATCTCAGAATTAATAACAATTTTGATAAAAATCGAAAACTTTTTTTATAAATAAATTTTAGGGAATTGTTTCAATTTATCACATCATCAGAAACACTTACTATTTAGTGTTGCTCTGCGAAATAAAAAATTATTAAATAAATTTCTTAGATAATGAATAGTAAATTCCTCCTTTCACTGCAGTAAAACCGTAAAATAAAATCTGAAATCATCGAAAAAAATTGCTGGTTGGTTAGTAATCATAAAGATTTTTAGGAATTTAACCATATTTAATGGTTAAAATGATGAAACGAAAACATTTAATTATCTTATTTATTTTCTCATGGTTGTAAAATATAATACAAGAAGGCCTCGTTAACGATTTGTAAATAATTTAAAAATTTTGAAAACCACAGAAGAGTTTTAACTGAATTACGAAACATAATTAAATTACGTGTGATGCGATACGATCTGGAATTACACGATGAGTGTTTTACGCTTTTCATTCTTTTATTTGAGGTCTAGACAATATATCAAATATACTGGTTTGACCTGAAATTTGCGACTTACCTATTTTTTGTGTGTTGTCATTTAATCACTTTCTCACAGCTTTTATAAAATTATTAAGATGTGACAAATATAATTTAATATAATTTTATTAAGTTTATGATAAGTTTCACCTTAACTGTAAATGTCAACCGCAAGTTAACGTAATTCTGATAAATTCTTATTATTTATGTAATTTGTAATAGTAATCGGTGAAACTATTTTGATTATATTATTGAAACTGAAAATATGACCATTTTTACCTATAACAGCGTTTAAGCAGCCAAATAAATATACAATGAAAATGTGATATTAAATAAGAGAATGTAACTCAACTGCCACACATGAAAACCCTGATATAATTTAGAAATCAATAATCAAAAAACGGCAAAACAAGTCACTTCATGATTTCTAATTGATGCTCTACAAGTATACTGTATATAACTAAAGTTCGACCATAAAAACATGTTGTAAGATACATCTATGAATATTAATGCAAGTTGTTATTCAAATTTTATTGACAAGCAAGTAGCACTCATTCCAACTCCCCTGAAAAAAATGTTTCAATTTCACTTAATAATATATTAAGTACTTAAGCTTAGAAATATTTAGGAAATCCAATCAGCTGTTTTATGTAATCATTGAATATAAATGCTGTAAGTAGGGTTTCTCAAACGGGATCCCGGGATCCCGGAGAAAACGGGTAAATTTCCATCTCGTTTTCCCGGGATCCCGGGTATCCCGCTAATTTTTATTAACATTTTTTTGTACTTTTTTCAAAGATATTAAAAGTTTTCTCACTCGAAAATCGAGTAATTTCTAATTCTTTTCTCTCTGTAATAATTAATTTCGTTCAAAATTAGGAAAATGTTTTTTTTGACACATATGGTATCATGGTTTTTTTGTATGGTTTATTTGACACATATAAACACAACAAATTAATAAATTCAATTGTGTCGACTGTCGGCACTTGGCGAAACATTTTAATATAAATTAAAAACTAATAACACTTGTTTTTATATTTCGCAAATATGAATAACACTAACAATAACAACAATAACACTTGTTTTTATATATATTTTATATATATAAAACATATTTGCGAAATATAAAAACAAGTGTTATTAGTTTTTAATTTATACAACAAATTAAAACCAATAAAACTTAAAATAGGTAGATTTTTCTGAGAAATCTACCTAAAACTTGCGCTTCATTTCTCTTAATTTATGTTTAATGGTTCTCTTGGACGGATGGTGTTCAATGGATGATTCAATGGACGTTTCGTCACGAAAATTCGGACAAAATTGAGTGATGGCGCCATTGACAACCTAGTTTTTTGAAAAATTCTTTAAAAATTAGTATTATGAATTTATTTTTGTTTTGTTTTTATGTATTCTTTTTTATTTACTTTTTAAAGTTTTTTTAATTAAAAATAATTTAAATTTAAAAATCAATAGCGCATTTTTTGTGCTGTTTTAATTTTACACATTTTTCTACCACCCAATTAGAAAAACCTAGCTTTTTAGCGTTTCCCGGGATTTCCCGGGATCCCGGGAATTTATTATTTTTTGTTCCGGCTTCCTGGGATTTGAATTTTTACGGGAAATGAAAAACCCTAGCTGTAAGTCTTCATTTTTCCAACCAAAATCACTTTGTTTTATTTATTCAAACACATACCATCATGTTAAAGGTGACAACGTTGTTAGTAACAACTTGTTAATAACAACTTGTTACCTGTTATTGTCGTTGAGCGTCCGTTTTTATCATGGTAAATTTATACAATCTATATATAAATACATACGTAAGCACTATTTTTTCAAAATATTTGCCCCTACAAAAGTGGGGCAATATGTATATCGTTGGAAAGGTCTTGAGTAGTAGATGTGTCGCAAAATATTTTTTTTTTTAATTTTGACGATTTTTTGATCAAAAAGGGGAAAATGGGATGATAGGTGTGTTTTTTCGAGTTTTTAGTTTTTTTTTCAAGTTATTTGTTTCACAATTCAAAATCAATTATCTAAATATAAATACGTAAGCACTATTTTTAAGGTAACATTTCAAAATATTTACCCCAACAACGTTGAAAATTTTTTTGGAATTTAGACGATTTTTAATGTGTGTTTTTTTCGATTATTTTATTTTTTCAAGTTATTTGTTTTACAATTCAAAATCAATTATATCAATAAATCTAACTCTGAAATAATGTGTTGTAGTTATTTTCCCTTTTAAGCCTTTTTTCAATTTCCATTTACAATGGCCGAATTTCTGCCACTGGGCGATTCCTAGTTTATTAAATTTGATCAACCTAAGCAACTTACGTTGAATGTTTTAATAAAACTATTATTTTACGCTCTATATTAACACTAATGATCAATGATATAGAGATTTACAAAAAAATAATGCCGAGACGCCATGTCAAATTTTATAATAACAGAATTTTTGTATATTCTTACCATTGTTTTTTTTTATTTTTAACTTAACTAATAAATTAAAATGCAATATTTAAAAATATACTTTTTACTGTTTATTTTTAATTTTTTATATTTCTTATTTTATTAATAATAATATGCGTATAATAATTTAAGAACTGAGGACGACGTAAGTCGAAATCGATATTCTATAAAATAAAAAATAAAATTAAAATTGTGACTATAAGGAAGTTTATATTATTATTAATAAAATAAAAAATATTAAATATATATTAAACATATATTAAATATTGAAAATAAACAGTAAAAAGTATATTTTTAAATATTGCATTTTAATTCAAAAGTGACAAAAGCACACAAACAGTGAATAATATGGAAAACCATAATAACACATATAACTAATAAATTAAATAATAAATTTGAACAAAATGAAAAATATTACGGGTTTAATATATCATATATTTTCGAGTAATAATTTGAAATTATATTATATTTATTGAACTCGAAATTCAAATGAAAGGTTCTAACCACTCAAAACTTTTTGCTATCCAAATAAATATATTTTCATAAGCATATATGTCAAAAACTCAACGAAAGACAACGAAAAAAAATGAAAGAAAAAGAACCACCGAATTTATTATGGCATGGGTATAACGAACAATAAGAATTACATCGACTGCGTAGAATTGGTAAACTATAGCACCGCAGATGCCAGAAATCACTTCAGAGACAATTGTTCCGTAACACCACTGCATTTCTAATGATCTAAGTCATAAACTATCGGAACAAAACTTATAATTTTGACAAAGGTTTATCATCTAAAATTATTCTGAAAATAATATTTCCACTTTTAACAGAGTGTCTAAATTGTTATAATAATAAATATGATAGGGATTAGCCTCAAGACTCTGTCTGTGGTATGGTGGTGGTGACTCAGTTTTTGGCGGAGATGTACAATAAATATAGAGCTTTTTCCAAAAAAATTAAATTTCCAATTCTTATTCTAAAAATATATGAGAAACTGCTCTAACGGCTTATGTAAAATGTTTTATCAAATATGAGTGAGCAACTTAAGATCTATTGAACTTTTTAATAAACATTTATTCGGGTGCGCTCCGCCACTACTCTGTGCAATTTTTCAAAAAACTTCGAAAAACTTTCAAAACTAGAGAAAACCACGCCAAAAGCATATATACAATGACATAGGGCTTAAAGATTTCGAACTTTTAAATCAACAGTTGCTAATGAGATCCAAAATCTTCTCCCCTCATTTAGCCAATTTTTGTCAAAAGCTTTTAAATTATGAATAACCGCATTAAACAGTAATGTACCGAGATTATTCAAAATCAAATGACAAGACATAGAGTTGTAGAAGTGTCAAACAAATTTTTGTTTTGGAGTCCCCTTTTTCCTTTTGTCCGATTGTGACCAAAATCAATACTATATGTAAACTGCACCAAAAGCTTATGCACCATTTCTTCTAAATCAAATGACATGACTTAAAAGTATTGAAGATTTAAATAACATAAATTTGACCACTCCCTCTCCTCCTTTCTCCAATTTTGCCCCAAAACTATCAGAACTATGGGAATCCAAACTAAAAGCTTCTGTACCAACCCGAGCAGAAATTTTTTACGGTTCAAATACGCTCTGATCTGGTTTGCTCTACTTTGGATCAGAAATTTAAAGGAAAGGCTAATTGGTTCCTGAGTGTAACGCTTTTTCTCTAACAGCACCTGATTGAGGTAACCGAATCAGGCCCTGATTGGAATACGCATATCAGGTCCTGGGATAATTATATACAATAATCATAAACACATTGTCTTTCGTATATATAACAAATATAAATTTAAATTATATCTAGAATAAAAATATTATCATAGCTAAATTTAAATAAATTTAATACAAAATAACTAAAATAAAATAAGAATATCTAATGAAAATGAGTACTAATAATAAGCTATATGCGAAATTTTTCTTAACTATATATTTCTAAAATTGATATTACTCTAGTGAATTTTAATTAAATGAAATTTTATCAAAGTCCCTAATAAGGAAATGATATATTGTGACGGTTTTAACAAAATCATGACGAAATATGTGTAACATAAAAATCTATTTAATCCAACATAAGTGAAGACAAACTGTATAAAATTACGAAATAAAATTCGTAATCATCATCATCAATGATTATAAAACGCATATAATTGTTGTTGTTTTCTTAGAAAGGTCTAAATACTTTTTTGGTGGATTTGATTTCTTTTACAGATACACATAATTCGTTATTTTGTTTTATGGAACATTCCCGTAAAAGAGGGTTAGAATAATATCGATTTTTCTAGACTTTACGGAATAGTATTTGAGCAGGTATTTTAGGCCGAATGAAATTATTGGTAAAGAAAACGTTCTACCGTGAATATAAAATCGTGTAAATAGAAGTTATTTTTATATTAGTTTTTGTAAATAAAGTATTAAGTGTTATTAAGTAGAAATATGATTTCTGATAAGGGCTGGTACAAATAAATGGGCAAACCCAAGTAAGGTATTTTGTATCCGGCCCTTATCATATTTCCCAACTAGGGCCAAAATACTAAAAACCAAATCAAGACCGGATATCACATCAGATTGTTTTAATAAACCTTGCCCTTCCTGTACTGATCGGTTCTGCTCTATTCAGGCTTTATCTAACTAATTTCTGCTCGGGAAGTTTGATCAAAATGAAATAACAAGAATTGGAGTTAGGTATTAGAGTTCCAAATAAACGTTTTAATGGGAGCTTTATCGTCTTTGTTCAATTTTGCCTAAAAGCTTTTCGGGTCATCAAAGATTCATTAAAATGATTGAAATCGGACCAGCAGTTTTCGCATCTTTAGATAGATGGATATTTTTACTTATGCTCTAAAATGTAATACTTTGGTATATATTGTAATACTTTGTAATACTTTGGTAATACTTTGGTAGATCAGACCGAAGTAAAAAAGGGTTTTGTAAAAAAGCTCAACCTCGATGTTTGCAAAGAAATTCGATTATCCAAATTTTCATCAATGCTGCTAAAACGTAAAGCAATCTAGCCATTTCTGAAATGATTTAGCACGGAGGATTAAGAGTGGATTAAAAACAATAATAATAAACGCAAACGAATTGATGTCTAATAAGGTGATGCCGTGTGTATGGTGGGATGAAAAGGAGTTGTTCATTATGAACTGTTATGTCCGGACCAAACGATCAATTTGGTCTTCTGATATCAACAGTTAACATGATGAACGCAAGGAAACCAAAACCAAAGCATTAAATTGGTTTTTCCAAA
Organism: Diogma glabrata; assembly: GCA_963693315.1. Classification (NCBI taxonomy): domain Eukaryota; kingdom Metazoa; phylum Arthropoda; class Insecta; order Diptera; family Cylindrotomidae; genus Diogma; species Diogma glabrata. The sequence goes on from CAVNZG010001076.1 coordinate 53,821, forward strand.
ATCATCATGACAAGGACAATGCCAAATGACACCAAACCAAAAAATGACTGAAATTGGTTTTGATGCATTCACTATATAGGGCGAACTTGCGCAATAATAATTATTTTAGAGAAAAATTACAATGTATACAAATTTTATTAACAATACGTCAAGTATTAATAATCATAATATTGTTCAGCAAATAAGTTCAAAACTTATCTTTTTGATTGTGAATACGTAAATTGGTAGATTATAACTATCCTAAATGTTAAACTTATCGTTACCTAAAATAATGTTCCGTTAGGTCAAGTTATGCATGCCTAGGAATTTGTTATTTAAATTATATGAAATCGGTTTGTATCAGATTATTATTATCATATAAAACCATCCTTGTGTTCAAAGATAACAATTTGGGCGTAATTTTTAAAGGTTTCGAAAGCTCTTCTAATCTCCATGACACTCTAGAAATATAATTGCATCATCCATGAGTGATAACAATAAAATTTTTATTGTTATCACTCATTTCCATAAATTTTAAACGTTTTTAATGAAAATAAATTTTAAATTTTGCAACAAAAATAATAAAATTTCCTTTAGATTCAAAGTATCAAATAAATCAATATAACTTACCATCATTACCAAATCCACTGAAAATAGATATCGTTACAAACATCACAAAATTGTTTTTAAAATTCCAAATAAAAAAAATTATCTTTATCACCCACACAACTTATTTGTTTTTTGTTATTTTTATTAATAAAACAAAAGCGAATCTTTAAAAAAAAAAACAAATCAAAGACAAAAAACTTTAACGCGATTCCGGTTTTGGAAAAGAAAAAATTTGGTGAAGATGGACCACCAGAGATTACAAAAGGCGAGAAATTATTTTTTAATAGTGATAGTAACTTGTAATTTAAAGTTATTGTAATTCCAAAATTGTGCTAATAAAATAAAAAATAAGTCAAGGTATATGGATGACGATGATGGGGGAGGATGAAATGAAGAAAGCCATATCTTAGCTAATCCTTATCAAAAATTAAATTTATGTTGACTTAAGTTATATCGCGCGTTACCATTTTATGAATGTCGTTTCATATCGCAAACAAATTAATAATTACTTTGTGTGGTTTTATTGAATTGGGTTTTTGTCACTTAATTTTTTTGTTTTATTTATAAATTAATTACTTTTTAGTGTCAAATATAAAAATTATTGTAATAGATGTTGTTAAAATCATTACCATATCATTCTTTAATCTTAATTACTCATTTGGAGTCACAAGTTGCTTATTTTATTTAATGGAACGTGAAGTTTTATGTATTTCAACTTGCGGTTGTTTGATTTTTTGCTGAACTGTTTTATTGGAATTGACGAGGTTTTATGTGATTTTTTATGCTTGTTATGTCAGGATATTATTTTAGTATCAATGAACATAAACCTTGTTAAGATTTATTTCATTTAAATAGCAAGTGTTTTAAGGTGCTGGTTGTAATATTTGCAAGCAATCGTTAATATGGCCAGGGAGTACAAAGCATTAACATACGGTTTGTGGCAATAACAATAAAAAAAGTAAAGCAGATAATCTCATTGAAACATTATTTTTCCATATTTCATCTACTTGAGGTCCGTTTGGTCATGTTATGAGTATGAGTTCCAAAATATCAGTCTAATTTTAGTAGCATTATAACAGTCATGCAGATGAACAAACCCATTAGTTAGCACTAAATTCGCGAAAGGATGTAAGGACTAAACGCTAATTAAAATTATGATAGCTCCCAATACATCTTGTCATCATTCATTGGTATACATACTTGGTAAATGGCAAGAAGCACTATGCAAGCCCAATTAACGTTTCGTTATATTGAAATATTACTCCCCCTAATGTAGAGTTTTGATGACTTTTAGACGGTAAGTAAATATTTTAAAATCTTTTGCAGACGGCATTTCAAACAATTTGTAGCTTGTTTAATCACCTCCGCAAAAAAGGCTAACATTAATTTATCATCTCTTGTGATCATCGCTGCTTCAAATTCTCAGACTTCCAAAGATAAACGCCAACGAGAAGCTTTTTCGTTCGAGATGAGGTTGTGGAAGGAAGCGTGGATGTTGCTATCTAAAGCGAGCCATACAGAAGTTTCAATTCTTGCATATTGGCTGTAAATAAATCAAGGGAGCAGCCATATGGGCATGTGGAAGGTAAATGTTGGAAGAAAAGACTACCGAGCCGGAGGTATTCGTTAGTACCAAGGTATTGCAGATGGAATTTATATATATGGGTAGTTCTACAAACATAAGAATTTTGGACGGCTCTGCTTATTTCGTATATTAAATGAAAAAAAAAGTTTTTTTCAAATGAAATTTGTAAACCTTAACTATGTCTAGCTGGTCACCCAAAATAAACTCGTTTCGAAATATATTTCTTAGACAAACAATTATTCAAAACGTCAAATTATCAGTCCCCTGGCGTGTCTCATCTTGAAAGTCAAAGCTGGTAAACTAAATAATCAATAATTCTAAGTGTGTAGAGACAAATTTACACTGTAGTAATAATTTTGAATAATGATGCTTTAATAATGTGTAAGTAGTCATAAAATTACTCTATATTTTTTATAAGATATATCCTATTAAAGCTTGTCCCACGAATTTTTTATTATTCTCCTGCCCAATCAAAACACATTGAAAATATTGGAAATTCATATTTCTATCAAGTTATCGCTCGTCACAGGAATTAATTAAAGTTTAATAAATATATTCTTGCAAGTGTTTTACTTAGTCCGAGGTTTAATCAATCAAAACAGTCATCATTACTAGCAAGATACCCTGGCAAGTATTTTCGTAAAAAGTATTTTAATTACAGATAATTTTGTAGTTTTATGCGTCGTAAATATGTATTGCCTTGGTGTAGAATCCGTTTATTTTTTTTTTAGACGTAATTTTGTCATTTTTAAGCGAAATACTGATAAATTCTCAGTCCCCTGGTTCTCAGTCCCCTGAAAGATTTAAAAGCGGGTAGACTTTGATAAATGTTTATTTCGTATTTTGAGATAATATTGAGATAATTCTGAGTTAATTTAGGATTAAGAAGGATATTTTTTGATTTTGACTCTTTAGTCCAGTAACTTTATACATAGCAGTATGCGTCAAATCCGGTAGTTCTGATTTTTTTCAGACTTGTTTATGATGTTGGCCTTATGAATAATCCAAGTTTGTTAAAAATCGTTTGTTAAACTTCGTTAAAAATCGAAAAAACCGCAAAAAATCGTTTTTTTTTTTTTTTTTCAAATTTTGGCGATTATAACCCTAAGGGACAAGTTTTTTCTTTAACTTTTCTTAGGACGTTAAAGTAGACTAAATTTGCTACCATATGATAGGAGAACTGTCTCTGTAGACCCAATAGTTTCCGATATTAAGCCTTTCAAAGTTTATCATTTTTTCGAACTTCGCAACTTTTTGCAATTCTTTCGTTCCAAATGAATTTTGACCCTGAATATACTGTCGAAGCCCTGTATTTTTATGATGGGATGTTAAAAAAGAAAATGAGAAGTGTGAACGATGATGTTTAAGCTAAACTACGAATAATGAAGTAAAAAAGATAAGTACAACAAAAGTTAGAAAGTTTATTTGTTAGGAAATTGAGTAATATGCAACATCAAAAAATTAAATTAATTTAGCCCTCTTGGAAGGTCCCGCTTGAGGTTTCGTCCGTATCTGGATCGAAGTAGTGGGATGGCATATCCCCATCAGGGGATGGTGATGAATCGTTGACGTCTTGTACCCACAAGTCATCCTCCATTTCGACATCGGAGAGATCGTCACCTTCTGGGATATCTGCTACTGCAACCACAAAAATGATCAGGTACAGTTACATAATCTTCTTTTCTCATCGGCCACCACAAACATATATTTACTAATACAATTATTAGTAGAGGGATGTAGAAAGCTCTACAAAGGTATATTGCAAGCGCAATTGCGAAGTTCGAAAAAAGTGATAAACTTTGAAAGGCTTAATCTCGGAAACTATTGGGTTTACAGAGACAGTTCTAGTATCATATTGTAGCAAATTTAGTCTACTTTAAAAATATCCAAAAAAAAGGTTAAAGAAAAGACTAGTCCTTTAGGGTTATAATCGCCAAAATTTGAAAAAATAACGATTTTTTCGCGGTTTTTTCGATTTTTGACGAAGTTGCGTTTGGCGCTCGAGGTCACAAACTTGGATTATTCATTAGGCCAACATCATAAACAAGTCTGCAAAAAATCAGAACTACCGGATTTGACGCATACTACCCCATACTCTCAGGCGACAAAGTTACTGGACTACTTGTATTTTTTTGTTTTTTATTGTTTTTTTTGGTTTTTTTTGTTTTTGTTTTTTTTTTTGACTGGCCACATTCAGAAAAGTTGAAAGAACGTCATCAACTTTAACTAAAACTAGTTGCTAGAACTTATACGCAAAAAACATGTCGTGCCGTAATTAGCTCCATTTTCTTCCTTCGTGTGTAGAACTACTCATATAGTTCTTTTGCTCGACCAATTACTTCGATCCTGAAGTTTGGTATGTACATCATCAAACTAGTAATCAGTGCTCGGCTATCGAAGTAAAAACAAGCGAGAGAGGTACAGTGTTGCTTGAAGCATTTGCAACACTAAACTTTATTCTCCTGAATACTGGCAAAACACCATTCTTATGTAGAGCTAATGCCAGCTCTATGATTGATCTAACGTTTGTGAGTGGCACTAGTCACTCAAAGGAGGAAATTGTGTAGTTAGTGAAAAGTAACTAACAATGACCATCAAGCTATATGGTATATGATCTGATTAAAAAACGGCAGTCATTTGGGAGGGAAACCAAAAAATTGTGTACTGGATGGAATTTGAAAATGCTTGACGAAAATGATATTCGAATTATGCTGAGCAATGTAAAACTAACAGGATCGGTATCTGATAAGGCATCAGTGCTTATAAATGGCGTTATACCAGACCCTACAAGCTACCATGTCGAGAAGAGTGGTGAATAATAACCGTCCCATATGCATGTTAATCGCAATGCTCAAGCTTTAAATTTCATAATCGCGTGAAACTAGATACATTTTGGCGTCGTTATACAAACCAATATTAGTCAAACCCTTTTAGTTTGACTAAAAATTATCCAATCAAATGTGAAATTACCGAACAAATTCTACTTTGGAAAATTATAATTCTTAGCAGCACAACTGAAAACACAGAATTTTTTTTTCAAACAAATGGATTGCAAAAAGTTTCATAATTTGCACCATAATTTTTTAGATTCAGTTCTTATATTATTCTTGATGGGAGATTTTCCATCGGGGTGATGTTATATCACAAATAATTTACTGAATTAATTGTTGATCATGTGTCAATAGACACAAGTGAAGACTAGTCATCTTCTTCTCACAGATACAATTTTGTTATTCAATACTAGAAAATCTAGAGTATAACAAAACAGTGATCACCAGAGAAATTAATTGACTAAACCTGAATTTATTAAATGTATGTTTATGTAAATTTTTTGTTTTTACACTTCGTTAGAGTTGTAACCTAATTTTTGGTTTATAATCATTAGCGTTAACATTTTTTGGTAGAGTTTATCTAGTCGGCTAGCCCTGATGAGAATGATAAACTTTTTTAAAGTTTAAAAATTTTCTCATTGGTTCGAAACTAGATCGCTCTAAAATTGTATGGATTGCAAAAAGTTTCATAATTTGCACCATAATTTTTTAGATTCAGTTCTTATATTATTCTTGATGGGAGATTTTCCATCGGGGTGATGTTATATCACAAATAATTTACTGAATTAAAACAAATATGTAAAATAAATTCAATGGATTTTTTTTAAACTTAAAATAAAAAAGGAAAAACCTTTAAAGGGTGTGCCAAATAATTATTGGTGTTGTTTTGAAAATGTTTCTATAAACAGCGATTTTAAATATTATTAAATTTTCATTTTGTTTCTGATCAATAATTATAATATTATAAATGTGAATATTATCGTGAAGCATGGAGTAATCCTTTTTATATTTTTATTACAATTTGCATAAAAATATTTGTAACAATCATGAATAATTTTAAATTTACAAATGAAAACCATAATAATTGTTTTATGTCATTTGTTTAAATTTTTTTAGTCATTTTATATAATCAATTTTTAATTCGGATCTTTCGTTTGGAATGTTTTCATCATTTTTTTTCTGTAAACAAATTATTCAATTAATTCCTGTCGAAACTCTTTTTTATACCCATGACGTATAAAATTCAATTTCAAATTAATTCTAAGTAATTTTCACACAATACATAATATGCAAAACCAATCATTTATCATTCAATAATTTCTGTTAATAATAAATTTTATTTAAAAAAAAAGATCTAACCATTTGCAAAATAACAAATAATAATAATAATAGTAATAGTAATAATAATATTATAAACAATTGACTATTAAATTATTCTAAATTATTTGATTATAATTTATGAGTTTCGTTTAAATATTTATAGTCGAAATTGATGGTGAAAAAAATTAAAATAAAATAAATGAATAGCAAATTGCGCTAACAATATGGATTATATATATTAGGTCTCAGTTTGGAGTGTAGATTGTAGAAACTGTTGGTCAACATTGAAGTAATTTTTATGGTAGTGAAAAGAAGATTTAATTTGATTTCTATTCCTTTGAAATCATTTATAAAATATATGTCAGACCAACAAAAGATGTTCCGCACCTTTTCTAAAATATCATCTTAGTAATTAATTTATTATCATACAGTTTCACCAACTGAATCCGTTCGATCACCACCAACCAATAAAATAATAACAAAAAAGTTAGTATTTATGATATTTATCTAATAAAATAACATAAAATCCATAAAATAATTTCTTAAATTACAGAAAAAAACTTACATTTAAAATTCGAATCTTAATATGTAATCAATCCGTTTGTTTTCTTTAAGATTGTGTATAAATCTCAATAAAAAAACAGTTTATTCCCGTTAAGTTAAGAGAAAAATTCACATATTTATTAGTGTGGTGTGTGGGCCAACTAATTTAATATTAAACTTCTTAAAGTTATAGTTAAGTTATTTTCTTTTTCAATTCAAATAAAACAAAAACAAAAAACGTAAAGAACTTTGTACAACAAAAAGAAACTATAACCGTCGGGTAGTGGGAAATATAAAATAAAAAATAAAAATAAATAATAATAATAAAAATAAAAATGTTAGTTTTTTTTTTAAACTAAATAACTTTATACAGAATATACAAATAATAAACGAAACGAATCATTCTCTATGGTGGTCAATCAGAGATCTTATCAATCTCTGATTATTTTCGATGAGAAGATCTTAATTTTAGTTTCCTTTCAAATTATTATTTAATTAATTTTAGTTTATTTGAAATTTATTTATTAACAACCAATTTGTGTGAAAAAACAAATAATGAAATTAATAGGTTTGATAAGTGATTCGATTGCGATAGTTTATTCAAAGACGGCTTGAGAAGCATTTGCATAATATGGGAACTGAATTCTTATCTTACTGATTTTTCGTTTTATATTAACAAAATAATAATATGGAACAGAATGCTTGAGAAACAATATGGTAACGCACGAGAATAACCGTTTTATATTATCACAAAAATCACAAGAGTAGCACTGCTATGAATGCAATGCACTGCTGTATTAAATTTATTGATGATCAACACAATAAAATAAAGGAAAGTTGTTATCATGTGAGTTGCTCTCCAGACTGTTTGTAATAAGTTTTGACTAATTAGTGACAAAATTTCACAGAGCGGGATACGGAAGCAATAAGCCCATGAACATGATGGTTAAACTTTTCAATTGTGTTGCTAATATTTTTGACTTTAATGTTTCGAGAAATGAGCTCAAGCGTTTTGTTATGAAATTTGGTTTTATATAACTGTAAATTTAAATTTGAAAATGTTTATCACATTTGTAATGTGAAACCGTATTGGAACGTACAAGTTCCTAATTGATTGAGTAAATAAATGAAATCAAGTGCGATAACTATAGTTATAAATATGTAGGCCAAAAGGGTAGGCACTTCAAAACTTAAGAGTTATAAGGAGTAATATGCTGCAAAAAGCTAGGAATGACAGATTCTGGTTAAGATAACCATGTAATTAATTCTGATCAAAATAAGCATCTCCATAGATAATATTTCAATACTACATATTCAACCTAAGGGGAAAAAGTTCAATATTTTAGAATCTTACGAGATAAGAAAAAACAATTTGAACAAAGAGAAATTTTATTTTCTCCTCTAACAGATCCTACGTTATTTCACAAATAGTTTTTAAAAAAGTCCAAGCGGCACGTATATCTGCTAGAAATAGGTAGATTTCGAGATCAGACAGTTTTGTGTGCCAGTATAATCTGATGTATCAGATTAGTTTAAACAACACAAACTAATTTCAAACAGATATCGAACAAATTTAAAAAAAAAAATAGCTACATATAAGCAAAACTATATCTATCCAATTTTGCAACAAAAAAAATATCAAATCTACCACAGAACATGTGTGTGACAATTTATGACACAAGCCTACGCTATATCATATGTCGTCCAATTACTGCAAAATATCAAAATAGTTTATTTCTAACAAAAAAAATTAATTTCTTCTATTCAAACATTTTTACTTTTTTTTCATTGACTGATATAAGGTTTTTGCAAATTGTAGTTATGGAGTGTTGCAAACTTTTTTGTTGAAGCCAACAAGTCAAAAACCTCTAACTGCAGAGGTTTTTATTTTTAAGAAACGGATTAAAATGTTTCCACAGATTCTAAATTTATGAAGTTTTTAAAAATAGTAGTATCTAAACGGCCGTTATAACGGATTAAAAAAACGAATTTTTTTTCTAGTATAAAGCCTCTAGTTGTTTAACCATGTGTCAGATTTTTCTGATTTACGAACTTCTCCAAGATATTAATAAATCACATATGTTTACGGAAGGTTTTTTGATCTGGCTTCACAAATGCGACCGTGAGAGTGCCGGTTGATTCAAATGCATTTTGTGTTTAACAAGCTTTTTTGTTGGAGCCGCTCACTCAGAAACCTCCAACTGCAGAGGTCTTTTTTTAAAAGAAACTAATTGAAAAGGTTTTAAGGATTCTAAATTTATGAAGTTTTTAAAAAGATTAGAATCTAAACGGCCGTTATAACGGATCTAAAAAACAGAGTTTTTTCTAGTATAAAGCCTCTAGTTTCCTAATCATGTGTCGGATTTGGCTGATTTACACCTTTTAAAGATATTAATAAAACGCACATTTTTAGAAAAGGATTTTTGATCTGGCTTTACAAATGCGACCGTGAGAGTGCCAGTTGTTTCAAAAAAAAATTTTCTTTTGCAAACTTTTTTGTTGGAGCCGCTCACTCAGGAATTTCTAGCTGCAGAGGTCTATTTTTAAAAACAAATTGATAAAAAAGATTTCAAAAATTTCAAATTTGTTAATTTTTTTAAAATGTTTGTTAGTATCCAAACGGCCGTTATAACGGTTTTAAAAAATCAATTTTTTTCAGAAAAAAGGCTCTAGTTCCTTAACCGCATGTTGGATTTTGCGGATTCACAAACTCGTCTAAGATATTAATAGAACACATATGTACAGAACATTTTTTTGATCTACCTAGACAAATGCGACCGTGAGAGTGCCGGTCGTTTTCGTTATATCTCATATCGTTTATATATATATATATATATATATATATATATATATATATATATATATATATATATATATATATATATATATATATATATATATATATATATATATATATATATGTATATATATATATATATATATATATATATATATATATATATATATATATATATATATATATATATGAATATATATATATATATATATATATATATATATATATATATATATATATATATATATATATATATATATATATATGTATATGTATATATATATATATATATATATATATATATATATATATATATACATATATACATATATATATATATATATATATATATATATATATATATATATATATTATATATATATATATATTATATATATATATATATTTATATATATATATATATATATATATATATATATATATATATATATATATATATATATATATATATATATATATATATATATATATAAATTTTTTTTTTGTTTTTTCGTCTCCGCTTATCATATATAGTCGTTTGGCACAAAAATTTTTCCGAAATTCCGAGATGAAGCCCATTGCAATAGGTAGATTTTTATATGAATTCTACCTAAAAATGTTTATTCTTCATTATTTTCATTCATAATGCTTGGTAACTGGTACAATAGCAATATAATCTTAAAGCAAAAGTTTTAATTTTTAGTTCTTTCCCTCAATCCTGTCTTTTATAAATTTTTTCTTCCTATACTAAATTCTAGATTTTATAAATATAAATAGAAAAAAAGCTAAGAATAAACAAAACAACAAGAAAAGAAGGAAAAGTTTAAAACATATAAGAGAGAATACATTAAATTAAGCAAAGCTTATTTTTACTGCTTTTTTTGGGTGTGTGAAACAAGCTCCTCGCACTACACCCTGGATTACCTTAAAAGTCTATTCAAATTTGGTAGCCAAATATTTCATTTTGAACTCTTGGCTGTGATACAAACAAATGAACATGAACCAAAATCACAATAACAACGGTACTTTTCAGCACCATAAGACAAAAAATATTGGACCTTCAGTCCGTATCCATCGAACAATGAAGGCATAAGCAAGTCAAAAACTGAACATTTACAATGAGTATTAAAAGATTTTGACAACGACGTTGCAATTCTGCAAGAAACGCATGCAGCGGATGCAGCGCAACTTACCTCTGGAGGAAACATTGTTGGTTACAAATTAATTAGTGCTATTCACCTTCGCATATGAATCTGCCACGTATGTTAAATCAGAAATTATGAACTGCACCCATGTACTTACACAGACGGACAACGATATACATCTTATTGTTGTTGATATAGCGGACACGAAGATTGTAAACGTATACAAGCCTCCAAATACAAGATGGCCAGCTGCTACTCTACCATTATTTCACCACCCAGTAATATATACTGGTGACTTC
>CAVNZG010001076.1:65128-90907 GCA_963693315.1 Diogma glabrata
AAGTTGATGACACGGAATACAACAGCATTCTAACTAAAGACGAGGAAGGTACACAATACATTCAGGTGGTCGAAAACTACAGATGCAAATACCCATCATACAATAAATCTAATTTAATTTATTGATTTTTTTTGGAAAAATATTGCTTTTGAATGAAAAATTATTATAAATTTAACCATAAAAATTAATTTTTTTCTTTGAAAAAAAATCAAAATTATGAGATATATTATGTTTTAAGATAATTATATCTGATAAACATAAAAAAGCCTATTATTCTGCTAATTTTCTTATCTTCGACGCCACTGCGCGGTGGGTAATTATTTTCCGATTTCAATAAAACTTGATATAGTTCATATTCGAGTCATATGGAACATAATAAGCCGGTGGGAGGGAAGAAAAAGATGGTTTGAAAATTGTTCATACATATCTGGTCATGCCTAATGTTTCTGTTTGTCGTTCAAGAAATGACCAAAAACGCATATTTGCGATTATTTTCTTTTAACACGGTTTTCCATCTAAAATCTATTTTTTCGATTAACATGATTGGGTCAGGAACGTATCTGCCGTGTAAAGTGGGGAAAAGGTGTATAAAATTTACATATCACATTTTGCATATGAACAAAACCCTAGAAAATGAAAATTAAATACCGAATACCTTCATGTATGAAGATGCTGAAACCTCAAGGCTCTATAACGTATCAAAACTTCGGTCTGTGTTAAGGGTTTTTATATAGTTTATGGAAGAAGGCTTTTATGAAGACATTGTTTTTAGTATTATAGGCAGAGAAGTATAATGAAAATTAAAATCTTTGCTGAGAAACCGAATAAGCTGATCGATGTACCTTATTTTTGCTTAGAAATGTAAAATTATCACTTCTCAACAACTCTCCATTTAGCGTAAACGTATCTTTTCAAAAATTACAACTTTTTTTAAATACGATATTTATTCTGTCAGTATCACGCCCTAATACTTCAGAAAACGTCTCAGAAAACCACTCTGCTTAATATTATAATATGTGAACCGATTTTTTTTGAAAGTGGTATAAGTCCAATTTTGAAAAAATTGAGTTAGTGGAAGTTTTAGAAAGATAATGATGGTCTCTTTCTATATATATAATCATTCCTTCAATAGAGTCCGATTTGGGGTGGAGCGAGGGTGGAGAAATGGCTAAAGATCGATTTCAACATTTTATTTGTTTATATCAATAGAAATTTGTGAATAACTTTTGATAATTTTATTTTTCTTTAAACTAGCATCTTTAAACTTTAAAATAAAATAAAACAGAGGTTTCTATCTTTAATAGAACGGAAGTTATGAATTTTTGAAAATAACTCATCAAGAAATTTAGAACCGCTATATTTTCCAAAAAAAAAATCCTTAAACCCCCATATCTTTTTTTTCGATATAAAACGCATAAAAAAATTTCATCCAAATCAAAAAAAAGAATGACCCATTTACATGGGACTTATACCACGTCTCTTGTTCTTATTTTTTAGAATATGTTATTATTGAAAGTGGTATAAGTCCAATTGGAGCCAAAAAATCAATTATTTTCATTTTAATTTTAAATAACTATTATTGCATCATAAAATTAAATTGGTATAAAGTGTGAAAAATATTACAAAATTTTAGTTATATTTGCCTATATTTTTTTATTAATGCAAACACAAATCCTTAAATATCTCAATATAGAAAAAATGGACTGATACTAGGGTTTCTCAAACGAGATCCCGGGATCCCGTTTTCCCCGGGATCCCGGGGGTAAATTTTTATCCCGTTTTCCCGGGATTTCATCCCGGGATCCCGGGTATCTCGCTAATTTTTATTAACATTTTTTTGTACTTTTTTCAAAGATATTAAAAGTTTTCTCACTCGAAAATCGAGTAGTTTTTAATTCTTTTCCCTCTGTACTCTGTAGTAATTGATTTCGTTAAAAATTAGGAAAATGTTTTTTTTGACACATATGGTATCATGGTTTTTTTGACACATATAAACACAACAAATTAAAACCAATAAAACTTAAAATAGGTAGATTTTTCTTAGAAATCTACTTAAAACTTGCGCTTCATTTCTCTTAATTTATGTTTAATGGTTCTCTTGGACGGATGGTTCAATGGACGTTTCGTTACGAAAATTAGGACAAAATTGAGTGATGGCGCCATTGACAACCTAGTTTTTTGAAAAATTGTTTAAAAATTAGTATTATGAATTTATGTTTGTTTTGTTTTTATGTATTCTTTTTTATTTAATTTTTGAAGTTTTTCTAATTAAAAATAATGGAAATTTAAAAATCAATAGCGCATTTTTTGTGCTGTTTTAATTTTAAACATCTTTCTACCACCCAATTAGAAAAAGCTAGCTTTTTAGCGTTCTCGGGATTTCCCGGGATCCCGGGAATTTAATATTTTTCGTCCCGGCTTCCCGGGATTTGAATTTCTACGGGAAATGAGAAACCCTAACTGATACCACTTTAAAAAAAAACGGTTCATGTATTAATATAGTTTTCCATACTTTTCACTTATTTTGTGTGCTTTTGTCACTTTGAAATTTAATTTTTACAATAAGTAAAAGATTTTATTTTTCAGGGATAATTAAGTAGTCAGTGACAATTTTTTTATATTTATTTTATTTTTTACAAAATATGTATTTCGGATTACTCCTTCTTCAGTTCTTTTCTTAACTATAACAATTTTAATAAAATTGCTTTCTTATATAGGTACTATTTTTCTATTTTATTTTGATATTATGTATTATTTATTATGTGGTCGTATAATTTATTTGTATTTGTATTTATCTTCTCATTTAGTAAATTAATATCATTTTTGTGTTTGTATATGTGTAATTCTTCTATTCTATCCCTGTCACTCCCCTTATGAATTTTGTGGATGATTTTTAGATTGTGGTTGATGTCAGTGTGATTTACCGAACATAAAAGTGAAGTAAATAAGGACAATCCCAAAACACACTTCACTTTGCTCAACACCTCAAAAATGAAAAACATAATTACACTGACATCAACCACAATCTGAAAATCATCCACGAAATTCAAAAGGGGAATGACATGGATAGAATAGAAGAATTACACATATACAAACACAAAAATGATATTAATTTACTAAACGAGAAGATAAATACAAAAACAAATAAGTTATACGACTACATAATAAATAATACATAATAATAAAATAAAATAGAAAAATAGTACCTATATAAGAAAGCAATTTTATTAAAATTGTTATAGTTTAGAAAAGAACTGAAGAAGGAGTAATCCGAAATATATATTTTGTATAAAATAAAATAAATATAAAAAATTGTCACTATAAGGACTACTTAATTGTCCCTAAAAAATAAAATCTTTTACTTATAGTAAAAATTAAAAATGCTTAATGTTATGCATTTTTCAACAACTACAAACTTTGTACGACAATATCTAAAAAATGGAAAATGGGGAAGGGTAAGTTTTTGAAAATGTATCATAATATAGTACTTCGGTTTTCAGACCGAAAAAATAATCGGGTTAAAAACTTCTTTATAACCTCCCAACTAGCATTTTGTTCAGTCATGCCCTTTTAAGAGCTGGTCCGGATCAGGGTGTATGAAGATAAGTCCTAATAGGGGTTCTTACATACGGCTCCTATCAGAAATCATACCCGATTTTCACTAATAGCGTATGTTCTATTTGTCCTGATCCGGCCCGAAAAGCGAAGACCTATCTCATCTTTACTAGTAAATGCCGGATCAGGGCCGGCTCAGAATCATGTATGAATTTCCAATCCTATTTTAATAGGTTAATGTAATTTTTCTTTGACCTCTTCCAGCAGATCATAGGTTTATTTTCAAATTTCCTTTATTACTTAAGCTTAAATTTTTGTTCAAATAATTGCTTAACAAACTGTACATCATTAAACATAGATAAATTATAAATGATTTCATAAAATTTGTAACTGAGGTTTCTTCAGAAATCTTTTATTTATCCAATATTTAAATAAACGTTTCTAAACGCCATCGTTTATCAAAAAAAAATACAATAAGTACTCAAAGTAAATTAAATTTTATCATAAATAATAATCATCATATAATGATCATAATTCTTTAAATTATTAAATGATAAACTAATTGTAGAAATTGAGAAATCATTTTTTATAGAAATCTAACTATCAAATAAAAAATTTAGAATTATTATTTTCTATCAACAATGAGAACATAATTGTCTTTGTGAAAAAATCTTTTATGATTGATTTTCTTGAAAATGAATCAAAAACGAAATTTGATAATGTTAAGAGGGTAAAGATTTATATTTAAATTATTCTGAAGTATTAGAGACTTTTTACTAAAAATTTGATTCAAGTGGGTGGTTAGGTTAAAGTTGTAACCAATAAATCAATTTTATGATATGAGTAGAGAAATTCGTTACGTTTTGTTACTATAAAGAGCTTTAATAAATCACCTCTGTTGCACCCATACATGAAACATAATTATTAAGTTATTCTTCCATTCAATAATCCGGCTTAAATTAATAACAAAACAAAACCACAAAACAATTTTAACTTCACACATTTAAAACCGTCAATTGGAATTTATACATCTCACTTAATAATCAATTTAAAATTAAATAAAATTAATTTTTTTTTGTCAATTCAAAACACGAAAGGCTTACAAAGTTATTTACACAAGAAAAAAAATAATAATATTAATAAAAATAAATAAAATTATACACGATCAATGCTTATGTTTTCTCGTAAAATTTATCAATTTTTATAAATAAAAATTTAAGTAAAATAAAAAATTAATATAAAATAAAATAACTAATTTAAGAAAATTATATTTTAAAATGTGATCATTTATTTTGGATTTAATATTAATTTTTAAAGACAAAATGCGAAAATAAATTAAATTATTTCAAAAATATAATAAAACTAAATTCTTCTGGATTTACAATTTTTTTTGGTATTGTCCATTCAATTGATATAATAATACATTAATTTTTATTTATTAATGAAATAACAAAATATTTGTCGCCTATAAGAAATTCAAAGGAAATTATTATTGCATTATAATGGAATTCGAATTTGGAAATATTGTAGGTGGAATACAGATGCATATTATTTAATTTTTTTATAAAAGCAGTGTGAGATTTCTTGATATTTAGCAGCATTGCTTCGGGATTGTTCATAAAATTGGCTGCAGTATAGATTTTCATACTTTATTTTAAATAAAAACTATTATGTGATTTGGATTACAATCAATTTCAACAACATATTAATATCTAGGTCCACAGCACAATGTGCTCTAAGAGAAAAAAATAACGAAATCTACATATTTTTGAAGGAAGAAATGAGTTGATGAAATGAGGGTAATGTGTGTTGAGTGGCCTAGTGCTAGATTTCGAACTCGGAGGAATTTGTTTCAACTCCCGATCTAGGTCAAAGTGTTTTTAATCAAAAACAATAACAAGCATCAACACACTGGTTTTCCAATTAACCGATAGTCATATAAATGATAAAGTCATATAAGTCATATAAATGATAGTCATATAAATGATAAATTGGAAAAACTATGGGCTGATCACCTATATAAAATCGAATAAATTAAGTCTTCAAGTAAAACCTGACCATAAAACTGAGTGAATTGATGAGATTAATACAGGTGAACACTTGTTGACAGCCTACGTTCTTATATGGAACATAACTGCGCAAACAAAAATAGTCTTAGTCTTTCTGCATGTAGGAGGCAGACGGCAATATTATCGCATGGACGGACAAAATTTCTTTCATCAGGTCGGTTGAGTTATCAGGACAATTTTGAATAGGTTGCGAGTAGGTTAATTTTAGGTAGATTTCATATAAAAATCTACCTATTGGTATGTGCTTCATCTCGGAATTTCGGAAAAATTTTGGTGCCAAACGACTATATATGATAAGCGGAGACGGAAAATCAAAATGAAAAAAAAATTTATATATACATATATATATATATATATATATATATATATATATATATATATATATATATATATATATATATATATATATATATATATATATATATATATATATATATATATATATATATATATATATATATATATAGTTATGTGTTTCATGAATAAATAAATTCTAAAAAAAATGATTTATTTGATACAATTTATTTAATACATGTTACATTACAGAGTTTAAAAATTAGACTAACTATAAAAACTAAATTTTATAAATCTAAAGGTACAAAACAACCACTCAGCATATTCTATTATAATATGTTTTATGATATTTGATTCTTCTATCATGTTGTTACATGTTATGTCTGGTTGATAACATTCCATCATATTTCTAGTTATGCTATTTTGCATTGATAGCACTTTTCGTGAGAAAGCAGTTTTGTTATATGACTTGATGATACTATGGGATTATAACTCCTCCCTGGGGTGATGAAAAGTCGTCCTCGACTTTTGTTACTATGCCGGCTTTCCTTAATAGGTCATTGTATGCTACTTTGGTATTTTCCAGGTTAATTGGATTTTGCACTGTTTTTGTTATCGAGCATTTACACAGGCACATATACGATAGTACAACGATTACACATATGGATGATAATGATAAACCTCCTGAAAGTGTCCATATCCAATTTTCGTGATGATATTGCTTCAAAAAAACTTGTCGTAGCAGTTTCCTGTTTTGAATGGTATCCTGTTCGATTGCTGTTATGTTCTGAACAATTTTCATTTTCCTTACTATTTGAATACTGTGAAGTGCTCCCTGGATTTCCTCATTCTCGGTTTGAATTTCATAAGCTTGAAATTCTTTGTTGTTTATCGTGGCTGTACAATTATTGATTGTTATTAAAAAATTTCCTGTTAAATTTCTGTCATCTGGTCCACAATTAGTAACTATTTCGACGTTCTTTCCATTATTTATTAGTATTTTACCCTCAGATATCCATTGTATTGCTGTGTTGATCTCCCATGTTACTTTGCAGCTGCCTTGATTTCCAAAGACTAGTGGTTTTATGCATTCATCCTTAAATTCTTTTAGATCTGTATGTTTTTGGACAAAATTGTTGTAGTTGATGGTGGTGTATAGTTTCTGTCTGTTTTTGATGAGGTATTGTGGGTAACTTTCGATAATGCTGTTGTTTACAACTAGTGGAGTAAGTCTTATTGTTGTTGATGTAAAATTTTCCAATTTTGGTACCTCCAATATGTATAATAGTGTTTCCTCACATATAGCAATTTTGGGTGTTACAAATTTTAAAGCTTCGTCTGGAATTGTTATATTTACTCCTTGTTCAGTCAAAAGATTTTTTAGAACAATGATTTCTTTTAACGAAAGAACTTTGTTGCTTGGCAGTGCTATTTTGGTTCTTACTATTGCATCTTGGATGTCCTCAATAATTGCATCGATGGTTTCAATTTGCATAATTGCTGTCATAATTTCTAACTCGCTCAGAACTATTTTATTGGTTATCGATGTGTTGGTTAAGACTGCATTTATTGTTTTTGTTAGTAGCTGAATTCTTTTGTTGATCTGCTCGTTGACTTGGTATTGCTGGTTGTTTTCATTTATTAGACCATTCATTGTAGCGTTGATTAACCTTAAGTCGTCTGCATCTGGGCTTCCAGCTAACCATTTCCATCCTGATCCCAATGCATCCCATCTTCGTTGTCGGAGACGTTTTGGTGGTTTTATTTGTAGTAAGTTGTTATGTAACCTTTTACATTTTTCCTTAACTATTGTATACAAATCAAGTTCATTCTTATCTATCTTATCAACTATATGTTTCATCATTAATTCTATGGTAGTTTCTAGGTTTGTTATATTAATTGGGTGTATGACCCTTATGATCCCTGTTTGAATTTTACATTCGTTTATTTTTTCTAACAGAATTGGATCTTCATGCAAATTTTTTATTTCCAATTTTTGTGTATTGATACAATTAAATATAGTCAAAATTAATAACTTTTTAAAAGTAACCATGTTTCAAAATAATAAGTAAAAATTTCAGTATACAATACTACAATACAATATTTCAATTCAATATTCTTTTTAACGTTAGATTTAATTTTATTTATTATTGATGGTAATATTATCGATTGATAAAACTGTTTGCTAAAATTTCTAATATTAATTAATTTTTATGCAATAAAAATTTCTAATGAGAATTTCTTTTATTTAGAATTTTGCTTTTACTTTTCTTGTTTTTATTAACATGGATAAGAATAGTAAAATTGGTTTGTAAGATTTGTAAAATCAGTTTTGGATAATTAATTAATTAAGATATTCAAATAAAAATTATATTGTCATAGTAAAAATTTCTGAAATGAAAAGTAAAAATCAAAATTAGTATTTCTTTAATCTTTTAATTTTATTTTTGTTTCTTTTTATATTCCTGATTGTTTTAAAAGTTTTGTAGTTTGCATTTTTAATTTTGGTTTCCAGCCCTCTTGGCTGAGATTTTGTTCTGATGTTTGGTTTAAGATAAACCAATTGATCATCATGTAATCTAGGTGGATCTTCTTTATTGTTATTTTGTCTCTCTATTCTGTTTATAACTTTTTCTAAATTAGTATTGACCGTTTTAAAAATTTGTTTGGCTTGTTCTTGTATTTCTGCCGGGTTTATTAAGTTATTTTGATTAAAAATGATCTCGTTCGGTGTGAAACCGGTTGACGAGTGTACCGAGTTATTATACAAAGCTACTGATAACTCTATCGCTGTTTGAATACTCGAGTTTGGCGATTTATTACGGTTTGTATTGAAAATTTCTATAATAGTTGAATGTGTTTTCTCAACTTGACCATTTGATTCCGATGATGATGCGTACTCCAATCGGATATTAAGATTGCTTAAGTATTCTTTGAATTGTAGTGACTGGAAAGTTGTCTCATGATCTGAGAAAATAACGTTAGGAATTCCGAATTGAGTGAAATACCTCGTTAGAGCTGTAGTTGTATCCAATAGATTTTTAGTTTCGATTGGAATCATTTGTAAATGTTTAGAAAATGAGTCAACAACGGACAAAAAATTTGTTTTGTTGATATTAAAAATATCTATGTGCACTCGTTCTAATGGTTTTTTAGTGCTCGGTCGCGGAGATATTTTTATATTATACGGTTTTCGGTCGTATTTATGAACATTGCATATGTTACATGCATTGATATGTCGTTTGATCACACTACTCATTTTAGGAAAAAAGTATGATCGTTTGATCTGATTTACTACTTCATTCACCCCTCGATGGGCTCTTTCGTGCTCTTTAACTACGATTGCATTTTGACGCTCTTCATTTTTAACATCTTCGACCTTTTCTGTAGCGAAAACAAAATGGCCGTTTTGTGAGAAATTTTCTCGAAATACTTCTTGGATTGTCTGGTACAATTGTTCTGGTGCCAGGATTGCTGTTTGTTTACCGTTATGAAACTCTTTTATGAAATTTGTAATATCTTCTTTTTGAAATGATTTTTTCGAAATAATTACTCGTTTATAGTTTGGAAATATGTCTTCCAAAATTACTGTGTCTAGATTTGAAATTTTGAAAAATAATTGGTTCCTACACTGAGAGAAATAATATTCTAATATTAAATAAAAGCTTTTCTCAAATACAGAAACTCTTAGTTGATGAAAATTCGAAGATGATCTTCTGGATTATAGAATAACTGGTTTAAACCGAGAGAAGTTTTGTTAGTTTTATCAATAAGACCAATTTATAGATTAAGATTAGCTTATTCAATTTCATATAATTACGAAATTCTCAATTTAAATCATCTATAATTATTTTAAGAATTTTTACAATCAATTTAATAGCTATACGCTTCAAAATAGAATTTCAATAAATTGATGATTTTGTGCAACTTTTATTCTCATTTATACTCAAATATTTACAATCATTTCTAGAACAACCATTTCTTGAAAAATTATTTCTAATATAGTTTTATTTTGAGAAAATTACAATCAAATTTTTTTAACTCAATTTATAAAATTTCAAAGTAATTCAAGGTAGATTCATAAATTATGGCTTATTCTTGATTTATGTTAAATTTAATCAAAATTGGTATATACCATCAACAATTTATTGACATTTTTGTTTCTTGTAATTAAGTATAGAATAGAAGGATTGATTTTAATCAATTTTCTTGAGTTGGTTTGAGAACAATTTTCATGAGTGGAAACTAAATTAATATATTTATATGTAAATATAATAATCAAACCTGTTTAATTGTTTTGCTTAACTAAAACATTGCCAAGCTCATTTCGTGTTACAATATTAAGCATTAAGGATTAAAGTGTTTTAATAATATTTTAAAAAATAACAAAACCAATTCAATAATTAATAATTTTACTTAATTTTGAGTCAAATTGTGTGAAAAAATATATTGTAAATTAGATTTAAATAGTTTAGTGTATTTTAATGTGAATTTGTATTGTGAAAATTGTTTTAAAAAATTCAGTGCTTTGAAAAATTATTTATAGTGAGTATAGAAATATTTTTTGTTTTAAAAAATTTTAAGAACTCATATGTTTAAAACAAATACATTCAGCCACGCCTAAAATGCCACAAAGTGAATATTATAATTATGATCATATAGTTATAAAAATTAATTTATCTATTATTTATATATATTTTCTATTATTTATATATATATATTCTATCATTTATATATAAAATGTATTATTTATATATATTTTCTATAGCAAAATACATGAGTCGGACGACAATACCCAGCCCAAGTGTAGAAGTAGTTTCATGTTTAGATTCCAACGAACCAAATGATCATCAATTTTTTTCTTCATGTGAACTTATCGTATCTTATAAAATTTAAAAAAATCAAAATAAATTTAAATATTTTTGTAACCTATGTATATTTACAGGTGTTTTTTTTTACAATCCACCGAATGACCATAATAATTTTGAGTCTGGTTTTCACTACAACAAATATAGCAATTGTTTAAGCGATTGAGATGCAAAGTAATAGTTTTCAGAGGGAAACGTCATTAAAATTCATAATCTTCAGGTAAAAATGTTCCTTAATTTTAAAAAGAAAACTTCAAATCAACTTAATTTTATTTTATTATTATACAGATGTGAGCAAGAAGGAAGCAGTACTAACTCGGAGTTGCATATCAAATCTAAAGTTTTGCAGTCAATAAAATATGGTTAAGACATAGTCAGACTGTAGAAATGAAGTGCAGATTTTCTAAGCGATTAGACTGTTTTAACTTCTGTGAATTAATTAAAACCAGTAAGTTAAATAAATTTTCCTGAACTTAATTTTGGATTTAACTAGTCTCATTTTTTATTAAGGTTGACATTGGTTTCTATTTGCATTAAAATGACGAGTTTACTGCTCATGACGAAGTGGCCAGATTTTTTAGAAGTCATCAATTTCAGCCTGAACATTAAAATTGTATGCGAAATTTCCTTTTTTATAATACTAAAGGAAATAATAATTAATATAATAAAATCAACAAAATCAATTAAAATTGTATGCGAAATTTCCTTTTTTATAATACTAAAGGAAATAATAATTAATATAATAAAATCAACAAAATCAACTTAAGTAAAACATTAAATATTGCCCAAATAATTTGTTAAAATAAAATTGATTATATTTTTTTATTCATATAAATTATTTAATATTTATCTATACATATTTAGAGTTAATATAAAAGAGAATCTATTATTTGAAATTATGAAAAGATAGAAATTGTTTTAATGAATCAAATTAATTATATTTAATGAATTACATAAACGACTAAACAATAACATATACTAAAATAACATATACTGCATTTTTTGTATCTAAAATTATTATTTTATTATTAAAAATAAATTATTAAAAATTAAAAATGTTGTCTACTTTAACTTATTTTGAGAAGGGTTGCTTATTAGATTTACATAATATTCTTAATTGAAGAATAATGGAAACGTTTTTAATATGCATTGTTAGTCTCAAATAGATTTAAAATATGTTGCAAAATGATTGGGTTTATTCTCAAATGAAGAAATTATATGCACTAATTTTCTCTCAGATTATGAATAATTATGCTTAGCTCAACTTTATTTTAGAATAGTTTCGAGCATATATGTTTTTAAGTAACTCAAATATTACCCACTATTTTCTTAATCATACTAAAACTATGCTCAGTTTTAGAAAACATTACATTTTCTAATAATTGTATTCTTATATTTAGATTAATTTTGAATATCATATGCTTAAAAAGAGTATATATATTCACAAATCTAATCTAAATTTAAAAGGGTTAACAATTTTATTAATGCTAAATTTAAAAAATACTCGAATTGAGAAACTATATTTTCTTGAATTATATTTTAAATTCATAATGTTAGAATTTCAAAAATTAACAAGTTATCGGCCCCTTATTCTTCATATTAGAATAGGTTGAGAATAGTTATTCTTGGCGCACATTTAAGCAACTTTTATGCATGATTTAATACCTATATCGTATAAGTTGAGCACACCTTTTTTTCAGTGTATAATAATTTATAGGACGACCTGCGAAGTGGATGAAATAATCATTGGATGTATCCGCAGAATGAATAGTGTCTATGTCACTATCCCTATTGGGAAGGTTTTCTGCTTCAGATTCACGTGGAGTGTTATCTGTTCCTATATTTATATTCACCTCGTTATCTACTGTAGGCATTCTGCTTAACGCATCTGCTACTACATTTGCTCTGCCTTCTTTGTAGACGACGTTATAATCGTAGTTCTCCAATTCAAGTCTCCATCTTAAGATTTTTGAATTTTTTTCGGATGATTTAATGAAAGTAAGTGGTTTATGGTCTGTTACTAACGTAAATTTGTTGCCGTACAGGTATGGTTGATATTTCTTGACAGACCATATTATAGCTAAAGCTTCTTTCTCGTTGGTTGCGTAGTTGATCTCTGTAGCGTTTAGTGTTCTTGAAGCGAACGCAATAGGTTTTTCTATATTGTTCTGGATTTGAGAGAGGACTGCACCTAGCGCAAAATCTGATGCATCCGTGGTTAGAATAAATTCTTTAGTAAAATCGGGATATGCTAAAATTTGATCTGTAGCTAAAATTCTTTTTAAGTTTTCGAAAGCTCTTATATATTCGACGTCTTTTGTGTTGACAACTTGATCTTTCTTTAAAAACTTTGACATGGGTTTGGCAATTTTTGAGTAATCTTTTATGAATCTTCTGTAATAACCTGAAAGTCCTAAAAACTGTTTAATTTGTTTAGCAGTTTTTGGTAATGGCCATTCCAGAATTTTCTGAATTTTATCGGTGTTAGGTTTAACTCCATCTTGTGTGATTATATGACCAAGAAACTCTGTTTCTCTCTTTAGGAATTCACACTTATCCAATTGAATTTTAAGATTGAAATGCGATAATCTTTCGAGAACAGTGTTAAGGTTTTGTATATGGTTATCTAAGCTATATCCAACAATAATAATATCATCAAGATATACATGGCATATATTTCCTATTAGGTTTTGCAATACATTATTCATCGCTCGCTGAAAAGTTGCCGGACCGTTCTTTAAGCCAAAAGGCATTCTGTTGAACTCAAAATGTCCCTTGTCTGTTGAAAAAGCTGTTTTTTCTTGAGATTTTGGGTCTAAAGGAATCTGATGAAAACCTGATTTTAGATCCAAGGTTGAAAAATATACAGATTTTCCGAGACTGTCTAGAATTTCTTCTATTTGTGGGATTGGAAATTTATCATCTACTGTCTTTTCATTTAGTTTACGGTAGTCGATGACAACTCTTACTTTCCGTTTGCCCGAAGCATCTTGTTTTTTCTGAACGACCCAAATTGGTGCCGAATAAGGACTTTTAGAATTTCGGATAATGCCACTGTCTAGCATTTCCTGAATTTGTTCCTCTACATCAGGTTTAAAATGATGTGGGTATCGATATGTTTTCGTATAAACCGGATTGTCGTCTTTTGTTATAATTTTATGTTTAATTATTGTTGTTGATGACAAATTCTCGTTCTGTTTTAACAGTACTGCTTGGTTTTTAAAAATTGTATCGAGTAAAATGTCTTTTTCATTTTTACTTAAATGTTCTGTTCGGATTAGGCTTTTGATAGTGTTTCTATCAATTATTTCATTTTTACATGGAATTGGTTCGAATGTTTCGAAATTGTTAACATTTAATTTCAGTTTTGGTAATGTTTCCGGTGGGTTTGGACAATTTGTCAACACCGTCATTGTTGTATAAAAATTTTCCGCTTTGTATAAACCGGGTTTGATTATTATATCGCTATTTAATTTTTGAAATTCTGGTACAAACCAGTCGCCATTGTTTGTGGTTTGTATCGTAATTATATGATTATAAAAATTTTCCTCAGGGTAATACCGATCAAATTTGTAATTATAATTGTTTAATAAAATTGAGTTTGTCTTATAATCAATTTTGGCATTCATTTTAGCCATTGTTTCTGAGCCTAATATTACATCAAAAAATTTATGGAATTCAAGTTCAAAATAAATTTGTGCTGGTAAATTATTACCTAGGAGATTAATTTTAAAATTTTTATCGCAATTATGTGTACCTAAAATATTCTTTATTATAATATTACTTGAAGATGTTTTTGAATTTTCTAATGAACTATAAGGAATTAATCCTGGTTTGATTATATTTTTATTGGCACCAGTATCGATTAAAAGTGTTACAACGCGGCCCAATCGTTCATTGTAGCACTTCAAATATGGGAGAAAATTTAGTCTTCCGTATCTGAATTCGCTTTTACGCAAAAATTTCCGTTATGTTCATCTTCTTTATCTTCAACTAAATATTCGATTTCTTCTTGGTAATCCTCTGTAGTTTCGTGATTATTTATTATTTTTTTATTAAATGTATTTCTTGAACGCATAGAAAGATCCACTTCCATTGGTGTTGGTCTTTCTCTTACCGAATAAGTCGGTTTTTTCTCATAATTTGAAAAATTTTGATTGTGTTTTGGTTGAAACACGTTAGTTTTGTTTTGACTAATAAAACTGTGATTTTGTTTTTGTGGTGTATTCTGAAATACTTGTGTGTTGGTTTTTCTTGAATTACTTGAAATTTGTTCATTGCAGTTAAATTTGCAAAGAAATGCATATGCCTCTTCAATACCTTTTGGTCTTGCAGCTTGCGCATATCCAAAATAGGGTTTGCGTAGTCCTGATAGAAATGCAGCTAATGCATCTTCATCGATAAATGCATTGATAGCATGCCACGCATTATTGTACAAAATATTTTGTTTGGATAATGATTTAATATTTTGAACTATTTCTTTTATTTTATTGTAGTATCCGTGGATACTCATTGTTTCGTTTTGTTTAGTCGCCCAAAGTTGTGACTTATAAAACGATAGTTCTTGCCGGTCTCCTAAAGATTCCTGCAAGATTTCTTTTGTTTCATTAAATGTTTTGGGATTACCAGCCAGACATAGTATATCTTTGGCTTTCCCCTCTATTTTGTTGTTAATAGTTTGTAAATAAAGACTATATTGTTGTTCTGACACTAATGGTTCGAATACACTCAGTGTGTCTTCAACTGTCTTTATCCAAGCCGAAAGTTGTTTTCTATTCCCATCGTACGTGGGTATTGATTTTATTGGATCAGGGATCCTAAATAAATCTAGAGCATTTGCCCTATTTGTAACCACAGGAATTTGTTCCTGAATTTGTGGTTGGGGTTGCTCTAATTTTTGGTTGAGATATGTCAACAATTGATCATGCTCACCTTGTTTGTTATTTAAATGTTGCAACTGTGCACCAATTGCCTCTAGTCGCTCTAAAACTGGGTCCATTTCTGAGTTGGCTATATTTCTATTCAGATCGAATATATCTGCCAATTTTTTTCTCATAAAAGGATATAATAGTATTAATTTGAACTGTCTCTATCTTGTAGTGGACAGTGTGACAGGTTGGCGTCTATCTGGTAGTGCGCGCGTTTGTCAATTTAGTAACACTATTTTATATGATTTTAGAGTTATTTTTGGAAATATTTTGGATGTGTGCCTATCTTGTAGTACACGCTTCCATGAAAATTTTGAAATTAACTGTCGTGGATGACTAACGTTATTTTTGAAAACTTTATATATAAAATACGTTCACAAACACAAAATTTTCACTAAATATAATCACAATAATCACAATATAAAAATAAAATAAAATAGGTTACCTGGTAATACGTATTCAATGTAAACGTCTATCTTGTAGTGCGTTACCTTTAAATCGTATCTTTCGTCGTGTTGAGCTGGTTCCAAGTGAAGTTGATATATAGTGTGGTGGAACCTCAAATCCTCTTCGCGTTCTTATAGGAACTTCAGCTAGAGATGTCTGATAAAAAAATTTCACCTTATTTTACCGCGACGGGTTCACTTATTTATTGGTTTTTATTCACCAAATTATTACACTACACTTTACTATAACACTCACAAGACCGCACGGCTGCGCCAGTTATGTTTCATGAATAAATAAATTCTAAAAAAAATGATTTATTTAATACAATTTATTTAATACATGTTACATTACAGAGTTTAAAAATTAGACTAACTATAAAAACTAAATTTTATAAATCTAAAGGTACAAAACAACCACTCAGCATATTCTATTATAATATGTTTTATGATATTTGATTCTTCTATCATGTTGTTACATGTTATGTCTGGTTGATAACATTCCATCATATTTCTAGTTATGCTATTTTGCATTGATAGCACTTTTCGTGAGAAAGCAGTTTTGTTATATGACTTGATGATACTATGGGATTATAACTATATATATATATATATATATATATATATATATATATATATATATATATATATATATATATATATATATATATATATATATATATATATATATATATATATATATATATATATATATATATATATATATATATATATATATATATATATATATATATATATATATATATGTATGATATATATTTGGCTTGTGAATTATTTAAATTAAAATAGTTTTTTGGTTTAAGCCAATTTTTAATTATATTTTATTTCGTTGTTACCCGACAATTGTTTCGGTTTTATTTTAAAACCATTTTCAAGGGTATTATTCAGACAAAAAATTCTTATACAAAAAAAAAACTAGTAATAATTAGGCAAAATATTGAAATAAATATCAAAAAACAATGTTTTGGAAAAAACTGACATTCCAAAAAAAAAACGCTAGCTATAATGAAAATTGATAAAAGAAAAACAAACAATTATACAATGTAAAAAGTTGAAAAAATTGCAAAAGACTAAAAAATATGGTACTGACAATTAAAAATTTTTTCTTTTCAAAAATAATAATCTAAAAAAAAAAAAAAAATTGTTTAGTTACGTAGAACAAAATCATACGTGTTGCTTAAAAAAGCTGTATCAGTTTGTATGTTCATACAATTATTGTGTTGTTTGATACGTATCATTTCCAAAATCCTACGTTTACTAAGGTTTTTTTCTCTATCCAAAATTTTAAAATTTGGCGTCTATCTGGTAGTGCGCGCGTTTGTCAATTTAGTAACACTATTTTATATGATTTTAGAGTTATTTTTGGAAATATTTTGGATGTGTGCCTATCTTGTAGTACACGCTTCCATGAAAATTTTGAAATTAACTGTCGTGGATGACTAACGTTATTTTTGAAAACTTTATATATAAAATACGTTCACAAACACAAAATTTTCACTAAATATAATCACAATAATCACAATATAAAAATAAAATAAAATAGGTTACCTGGTAATACGTATTCAATGTAAACGTCTATCTTGTAGTGCGTTACCTTTAAATCGTATCTTTCGTCGTGTTGAGCTGGTTCCAAGTGAAGTTGATATATAGTGTGGTGGAACCTCAAATCCTCTTCGCGTTCTTATAGGAACTTCAGCTAGAGATGTCTGATAAAAAAATTTCACCTTATTTTACCGCGACGGGTTCACTTATTTATTGGTTTTTATTCACCAAATTATTACACTACACTTTACTATAACACTCACAAGACCGCACGGCTGCGCCAGTTATGTTTCATGAATAAATAAATTCTAAAAAAAATGATTTATTTAATACAATTTATTTAATACATGTTACATTACAGAGTTTAAAAATTAGACTAACTATAAAAACTAAATTTTATAAATCTAAAGGTACAAAACAACCACTCAGCATATTCTATTATAATATGTTTTATGATATTTGATTCTTCTATCATGTTGTTACATGTTATGTCTGGTTGATAACATTCCATCATATTTCTAGTTATGCTATTTTGCATTGATAGCACTTTTCGTGAGAAAGCAGTTTTGTTATATGACTTGATGATACTATGGGATTATAACTATATATATATATATATATATATATATATATATATATATATATATATATATATATATATATATATATATATATATATATATATATATATATATATATATATATATATATATATATATATATATGTATGATATATATTTGGCTTGTGAATTATTTAAATTAAAATAGTTTTTTGGTTTAAGCCAATTTTTAATTATATTTTATTTCGTTGTTACCCGACAATTGTTTCGGTTTTATTTTAAAACCATTTTCAAGGGTATTATTCAGACAAAAAATTCTTATACAAAAAAAAAACTAGTAATAATTAGGCAAAATATTGAAATAAATATCAAAAAACAATGTTTTGGAAAAAACTGACATTCCAAAAAAAAAACGCTAGCTATAATGAAAATTGATAAAAGAAAAACAAACAATTATACAATGTAAAAAGTTGAAAAAATTGCAAAAGACTAAAAAATATGGTACTGACAATTAAAAATTTTTTCTTTTCAAAAATAATAATCTAAAAAAAAAAAAAAAATTGTTTAGTTACGTAGAACAAAATCATACGTGTTGCTTAAAAAAGCTGTATCAGTTTGTATGTTCATACAATTATTGTGTTGTTTGATACGTATCATTTCCAAAATCCTACGTTTACTAAGGTTTTTTTCTCTATCCAAAATTTTAAAATTTTGGATAGAGAAAAAAACCTTAATAAACGTAGGATTTTGGAAATGATACGTATCAAACAACACAATAATTGTATGAACATACAAACTGATACAGCTTTTTTAAGCAACACGTATGATTTTGTTCTACGTAACTAAACAATTTTTTTTTTTTTTTTTTAGTTTTGAAAAGAAAAAATTTTTAATTGTCAGTACCATATTTTTTAGTCTTTTGCAATTTTTTCAACTTTTTACATTGTATAATTGTTTGTTTTTCTTTTATCAATTTTCATTATAGCTAGCGTTTTTTTTTTTGGAATGTCAGTTTTTTCCAAAACATTGTTTTTTGATATTTATGTCAATATTTTGCCTAATTATTACTAGTTTTTTTTTTGTATAAGAATTTTTTGTCTGAATAATACCCTTGAAAATGGTTTTAAAATAAAACCGAAACAATTGTCGGGTAACAACGAAATAAAATATAATTAAAAATTGGCTTAAACCAAAAAACTATTTTAATTTAAATATATATATATATATATATATATATATATATATATATATATATATATATATATATATATATATATATATATATATATATATATATATATATATATATATATATATATATATATATATATATATATATATATATATATATATATATATATATATATATATATATATATATATATATATATATATATATATATATATATATATATATATGGTACGTTCTTTGTCAAACGTAACAACGCTCTACCCAAAATGCCGTTTGATAAATTTTACCGAATCCGGACTTAAAATTATCGTTTTAGAATCTGCTATCTGGTTCCGTTGGGCGGTTTTTGAAATTTCAAAATGGCGGCTCACAATTGCGGCTAGAAATCCAAGAAAATTCGAGTCTTCAGATAAAAATGTTCGTGAAAAAAAATTTTTGCATCCAACATCATTGTTTTTTTTTCTCAAATTGTTGGCAAAGGATGGTTCTAAAAATTTGATATGATAAGCTGGTGAAATTCAACATGGTGGATTCAAGATAGCGGATCAAAAACTGATATAGCTGAGAGGGTGATAACAATCAAATATTTTCCTCCAAACATTGCACAAAATGGGTTTGGGCGGGGTTTATGAGGTTGCTGATTACGAATCCGTATGTAGAATTTTGGAATTCAAAATGGCGGATCTAAGATGGCGGACCAAATTTTAAAAAATCAGCTGTTTTATACCAAATTTAGTGTATGGGGGGGTTTTTGAGGTTGCTGAATACGATTATAATGTCAGATTTCTAAAACTCTACATTTTAAGATGGCGGATCTAAGATGGCGGACCAAATTTTAAAATTAACCGTTTTACATCAAATTTAGTGTATATGGGGGGTTTTCGAGGTTGCTGAATACGATTTTAATGTCAGATTTCTAAAACTCTACATTTTAAGATGATGGATCTAAGATGATGGATCTAAGATGGCGGATCTAAGATGACTGATAGCCAAGTTGAGGGTAGATTTCTAACAATTCCCAAATCAAGAATATGATTTCTGTTAATTCTGATGTTGATAATGTTAATTCTGATTCATTTTTAATTTTCTTTTATTGTTTTATCAACTGTTTTGTTTTTTGTGCATTTTTTGATTTTTTTTTTATAATTTTTAATATTATTTCTCACTTTGATTAAGAATAATTTGAAGTTGACAATATTTCAGATGCATCAGAGTACATATATGCATTAAGGTTATTGTTTGAGGATACCTTGAAAGCATGAGCTTTGGCAATGTAAGAAACGGTTGGTGCAGTGGAAAATCTTTTTGCCAGTTTTCTATGAGTTCTATCATAATCTGTTTTAGTATAGTGAAAAAATGTGATATTAGGGAATTTATTTTTAGCCCAGTTGAAAAGTTCAGTAGAGCTTAGAATAAAATCATTCCCTTTATCTTGCAAGCTAGCTTTTGTTGCCAGGTTTTTTAATATTGCTGATAGTCCGTCAACACTTCCCTTTTCATGTGCTGTAGCATTATTATGCCATTCTGCCTCTATGCCAAAATCATCCTTGTGGTTCACTAAATTGACCATCTGGTACCGATTTTTGAAGTGCTGCCTTGCTCCGTCTGACACATACACAATTTTTATAATTTTGGGGAATTTTTTTTTAATATCAGGTATAAGATGTATTTGTGATAAATACACAGCCGTAGTATCATGAGTTGTGCATTGAGAGAGCACTACAAAACTGAAATGTTTAACTTCTTTGCCTTCTCTGTAGTGTAGAATAGCACCAAATATACTACATTGGTCGTTATTGTAGTGAAATTGTTGGGCTGCGTTCTGAGCAACGTATGCATAATTCTCAGAATAAACTATCTCCAAGACACCCTCATACTGTTTTATATTTTTCTTAAGATCACTTATGAATTGTGATTGTTTCCTAGAAATGAAATGATGCGGAATCAATTTTTTGAGACCCTGTGTTAATTCATGAACAAAATCATGTACATCAAGGCACTCTTTTTTTAAAGTGCATTTGTCGGTAGCTTGCCATGTACTAAAAATAACTTCACCGACATCATTTTCCAGTAGTGTAGATATTATGTACTCTTGAAAATTTGACAGTTTTGGGCATTTAAGACAATTCCCTAAGTGACAATCCGGTTTAGGATTTCTGCAAAGACAATAAATAATGCAATCAGCATAGCCTTGTAATTCGTCCGTAGATCCTTTTGTCAGTTGAATCAAATTAGAAGCTTCAAACATCGCCTTAAAATTATGGTGTATTACACATACACATACACTATGTGTACCTCTTACGCCTGCTATTACACAATACTTGGGGCGTAGCTGTGCAAACATACTGAAACTTATTTGCATTTCTGGATATTCAGCCTTAAAATTTCGATGCAAAACTTTTATGTCTAATAAAAGCAATCTTTTGGGAACACAAATTACATTATTGCCTTCTTTGATTTTAACGACATCTTTTTTATTTGACATCACGCGACTGTTCTCATCAAAGTTATAATATTCCAGAACTTTTTTCACAGAGCTTTCAGGCAAACACTTACCCTTTTTTGGATCAGGACTTGCTAAAACACCAGATTCATGTCTTAGATCTCTCGCTCTCTTAGCTATCCTTACAGAAACATTAAATTCCTCTACAATATCTCGTAATGTCCAGCAATCAGGTATTATTGTCAAGATTGATACTCTAAGCGGATCGTTTTTAGATAGAGAAGAAAACTTTTCTTTCAGTCCATTCATAAGGTGTTCTAATTTATCTTCCCTTGATAAACATAATTTTTTAGGCTCAGGTGCTTCGTTAATTTCATTCTCCGGTTGCAAAACTGAATCATGTATAGAATCATATGATGAGTAGGGGGAATTCGCGTAGCTCCTTTTTCTACAATTTTGACAAATCATAGCATTAACAGGAATATTAATATGCTTAGAATGGAATTCGGCTGAAACTTTGCGCAGGTATTTTCCTCTATGTCCTTTTTCATTAAAGAGATTACAACACCGATCTCTCCAGAAATCTTTAGTATTAGGTAATTCGGACATAGCTTACACTTGTAATTCAAGTTTTAATTTTTTCATTTGCTATAGAAGAAAGGTTCATATAAGTTAAAAAGTATTATTTTACACGATCAGGCGATTTTGCACGTTTACTGATTCGTAAATAAACAGTAAGTTTCGTTTACAAATCAGAGGTCGGTAAGTAATTACTTACCGACCATGCCTGCGGAAAGTAAATACTTACCGGTAAGGGGACCCCACGGTGTGAATGAAAACGATTTTTATTTAAATAATTATGTATAGGGCAGTTTACTAGCTTCAACTTTAAATAATATTCTTTTAAAAATATTGAAATTTATTTTGAAAAATATTCTATGAAAGTTAGTTATGCAACAAAAAACCTATAGAAATCTGACATTAAAATCGTATTCAGCAACCTCAAAAACCCCCCTTTACACTAAATTTAGTATAAAACGGCTGATTTTTTAAAATTTGGTCCCCCATCTTAGATCCGCCATTTTGAATTCCAAAATTCTACATACAGATTCGTAATCAGCGACCCCATAAACCCCGCCCAAACCCATTTTGTGCAATGTTTGGAGGAAAATATTTGATTGTCATCACCCTCTCAGCTATATCTGTTTTTGATCCGCTATCTTGAATCCACCATGTTGAATTTCACCAGCTTATCATATCAAATTTTTAGAACCATCCTTTGCCAACAATTTGAGAAACAAAAACAATGATGTTGGATGCAAAAATTTTTTTTCACGAACATTTTTATCTGAAGACTCGAATATTCTTTGATTTCTAGCCGCAATTGTGAGCCGCCATTTTGAAATTTCAAAAACCGCCCAACGGAACCAAATAGCAGATTCTAAAACGATAATTTTAAGTCCGAATTCGGTAAAATTTATCAAACGGCATTTTGGGTAGAGCGTTGTTACGTTTGACAAAGAACGTCCCATATATATATATATATATATATACATATTTATATATATATATATATATATATATATATATATATATATATATATATATATATATATATATATATATATATATATATAACGATATGAGATATAACGGAATTTGGCGGCACTCTCACGGTCGTATTTTTCGACCTACACCAAAATAATTTTTTGTGTGTGTTTCGACAAATAATGTCTTGGACAAGTTTGTGAACTGGCCATATCCGGGTACCAGTTAAGCGGCTAGAGCCTAAAATGTTGAATAATCTAGGGCGCTATAACTTCCGTTTGAATAATAATATTTTAATAAAATTTATAAATATTGAATATCTAAACATATTTCTATCATTTTTATCCAAATGACAACTTTGACGTTCCAGGTTCCTGCAAAATCAGCTGTTTTAAAAATTTGCCAATCTTTTTTGTCCTTGATCTAGCTGAAAATGGCGAGCTCACACTTGAAAACTTTTTTACACAAAGTTAAAATATAAATCTTTCCAAAATTTAAAAAAAAAATAGTTCAGGTCTAAAGGTTGAGGCCCCAGGTCTTTTGAAATAAAAACAAACGCAAAAGGCAATGATTTCATCATGTTTGAGTTTATGTTATTTAAATTCATTTTAACTTTTAAGACAATTTTTAAACTATAGCCTCACAAAATTCCAGCTTTCTAACCCAAAAGGTTCCATTTTTATAAGCAATATAATGCACCTATTACAGACAAATCTCAAGCCATTTAATACCAAAGGAAAATTATCATATGCTCTTTTGTTTGTATTTTTAATTTTTTTTTACTAAGTAAACTATGTATTTGAAAAAAGATTAAATGAGAACAAAAAAATACAACACAAAGATGATTTTAAATTAAAATTGTTTAATAATGTTTGATTATAAATTATGTGTGATGGTATAATTGTAGTTGTCACGTAGTTCTTTTAATCTTTGTTGGACGTTTGTTTGATCTTTGGTGGATTTAATATGTTATGACTAATTTTAACCAAATTAATCAAAACTGTTCCGAAATTGCATGAAGTAGTTTCGGTTAATGTATTAAATGTCTTTTGTGAAATTTGTTGGATAATTCCGTTTCTATTTAGTTTTTTGATTTCAACTAATTTGATACATTGATTCTACTTGTATGCATATCTGTCTGATCAAGAAATCTACCTTTTTCTAGCGGATATACCTGCCGCTGGACTTTTTTTTATGTAGTTGTTTAAGATGTGTAACCAAACAAATCTTAGTTACGCTAAAATGGATCTGGTTCGGCGAGTTAGTTGGGCGATAAATTATCATTGCACCATGAACTTTGTGACATGCCCATAGATAATGTTTGGTTAGAATTTTTCTCCGTTCTCCTCCTCCATTCCTCGTTTAAGTGATCTCAATGAGCAATCAAATGAATTTCGTTTTTGATTCACAAGACTGCCTTTTATGTTGTGTGTAACTTTTTCCAGTGAGTGTTGGCTACTAAAGGTGACCATATGGGTGCAACATAATATATAATAGCGTCCTATTACGTTGTAAGTAATAATTATTGAAATTTTATCTTTGCCCCATTAACTATACCAGCTAGTATGCTTTCAATACATTATTCCTGTTTTTCAGTCTAGTTCACCTGTTGTGCATGATCATTGAATTTAAGCGAATGGTCGAATGTTAGCCTCAGCAGCACAAATGTTAACCGGTCTATGTAATTTGCATTAAATTTTTTACAAAAATAATGCTACGCGCTATATTATTGCAAATAACAGACATTTTTAATACAAAAAGCTTTATATTTCAATGAAAACTGCAATATATTTTATTCCAAATATTGTGTTGAATATTAATGCAACGAGCATTAAATTTAATTGTTTTTAGGGTTCTGTTTTTTATAACGAACCCTAATTGTGTGAGTAAAACAAGTTTTCACATTATATCGATTATCTCGATTATCTCATATACATTAAATATAAATGCTATGGACCTGAAATTTGAGGTGGGCATAAAACTAACCTGTCCACATAATATGACGGATACAAATAAAACTAAAAATTTTTGCGTTTGAGAATTTTTGAGACCTTTGAGTAAATAATTTTTTTATAGCATCACGTAGGGCATTATATGAAAGGACTTCACTTCAGTATTCCTTAAAAATGTATTTTAGAATTTTACAGCTCATCATTTTTCGTATAATTTTAAATAATGACGTTTTCTTGATGTTTTCTTACCTCGATTAGCTCGATGATAGAAAAATTAGTAAGTTTTTAATGAAAATGTGTCAAATACTCATTAATTATAAACATTAAAGGGGTGGAAATTAGAAGGGGTAAAACACTATTTAAA